>JBAKBP010023943.1:0-36076 GCA_037953745.1 Lithodes maja
ATACTTTTTAGCTGTATTATGGGCTGCTGAGTCTCCAACCCAAGAGTGAAACGTTACTCTCAAACTTTCTTCTACTCAACATCTGAGCTCTGGAACACTCTCCCAGAATCAGTCTTTCCCTCTTCCTATGACTTAAATTGCTTCAAACTCCGTGTGTCCAGGCATTTTGGCTCGAACGTCCCTTGATTTTGGCCGTGTCACTCTTTCAACTATGGGGGAGGCACTCGCTATAGGCAGTTATGCCTTTTGCCTCCCTCAATCACATAGAAAAAAAAAAAAAAAAAAAATTGGCCAATATTTGGATGAATTGTGGACATACGTCAAAAATAATGCTAGATTCGGATTCAGCATCAAAAAATACACCAAAATGATGCCTAGTTTGATGAAAAACGTAAAAATTAGGATTTGTGGCAATTTTGTGGCAAAAATTGAGGCTCGCGGGCAGATTTTTCCAAATTTGGCCACAGAAAATTAAAAATATACTTTTTAGCGGTATTTTGGGCTGCTGAGTCCAAATCTGCCCTCCAAATGACCCTAGGACGTGAATTTAAGGTTTTAAAAGCTGTTTTATCATTATATATGTAATAAATTGGTCAATATTTTGTTGAATTGTGGACATACATCAAAAATAAGGGTAGATTCGGATTCAGCATCGAAAAATACACCAAAATGATGCCTAGTTTGTTTAAAAAGTAATAAAATAAGGATAGGTCGGGGATTGTCGGGAGGGGTCGTGGATGGTCGGGAGTGGTCGGGAGTGGTCGGAGAAGGACGGGAGTGGTCGAGAGTTGTCGTGGATGGTCGGGAGTGGTCAGGAGTGGTCGGGGATGGACGGGAGTGGTCGGGAGTGGTTGAGGATGGTCAGGAGTGGTAAGAAGTAGTCGGGAGTGGTCAGCAGTGGTCGGGAGTGGGTGGGAGTGGTCGGGGGTGGTCGGGAGTTGTCGGGAGTAGTCGAGAGTGGTCGGGGATTGTCGGGAGTGGTCAGGGATGGACGGGAGTGGTCGGGAGTGGTCGGGAGTGGTCGAGGATGGTCGGGAGTGGTTGGGAGTGGTCGGGGATGGTCGGGAGTGGTCGAAGAAGGACGGGAGTGGTCGGGAGTGGTTGAGGGTGGTCGGGAGTGGTCGAGAGTGGTTGAGGATGGTCGGGAGTGATCGGTGTGACGCATGTCGAGTATGAGCATGCTGTACAGAACGCCCAGTCAGGCCCCACTCTCGCTAGGATCGTCAGGGCAGGAACTTTGGCTGTAGTCTGTGTAGAGTTTCCTAACTCAGTTTATGTGAACCGTTGTACTATAAGTATTATCATTATGTATTTTGTTTTCTTCTAAGTCAACGAGTTCTATTTTATATCATTAGATATAAGTATTGTGTGTGGGACTTGTATGTAATGATGAGAGGAGGGATATTACGTGGCGTGGGGTCGGTGAGTGCGCCACGCGGGCCGGTAGGCCTAATTCCCTCCTCCCTTCCTCCCTTTCAGCGCGTGGGAAGTTCTTTGTCAATCCCAGATTGAGAGAATATGACGTCATGATTGCCAGTGGGCGGTCCTTAAGTAGTTTGAGATATGCCGCTAGAGGGCCGAGTATAAAAAGAGAGGTTTTTGCCACCATGCTTCAGAACTCATCAGGCAAAGCGACCTCTCATATCCCTTGCAACTATCGATATTCTTCCGACTGATGTGAACTTTCTCTACTCTCTGAACAGCCTATCTTCTACTCTTCTCGTCCCTGTTTAACCTCCATGACCCCCCCTTTGGTGCAGATTTAGTCAGCCAAAGTATTATCGCTTGAGTTCTCACGAGATAAGTGCCTGTTAGATAGCCTATTTTGGAAGGGTTAACTAGAATAGGATTGATTGATGTTTGTTGCACTCGTATATGTATTTCCCTGTGTACTATTATTCATGTTCCTGTTTTCTGCTGGTTTAGGTAATGCTAGACTGGGATAGGGTTCCTCGAGTTGTGATTTCCTATGAGTGCTAGGTTGGTTGAACCAGCACAATTGCAACGGAGACGTGGGAAGCCTAGGGGGTCTTTTTGATTGTGTACCGTGGGAGTTTAGCACTGTGTTGCGAGTGAGGGCTTTTGCCTGTGCCACCCAACACTGTGCTATCTCATTTGCTTGACTTTGAGAGGATCGCCAGGAGAGAACCAGATACTAGTGATCTGGATCTCTCAAGAGAGCATCCCGTCAATTACCGTAATTTGGCCGCACAGTCTTAAGGACCTCGCTAGGCTACGAGCCGCTTGCTCAGCCATTGTCTCTTAACCTTAGATATCCCAGCTAGACTTTGCTCGACCAGCAGATACAGCATAGTATTGAAGCTTCTCCTTATGTATATTATTGTTTAAGCACTATTGATTTCATGTGTGGCACGCTTAGCTACTTCAGAGATTAGTGGCCCACGAGCACAATCTTAGTAGGCTATTGCCAGTGCATTGTCGGAGTACTTCTTCTTAATGTTTGCCATATCCTATTGCTTATTCTTATAATTCTTCTTATGTCAATTTAAAGCCTTTAATTACCAGTGAGTTATTCATTAAATTGCTGTTCAAAATCCGATACTTACTTCTTATGAGTATTCGAGAAGCATCTAACTTATCAGAAGATTCCTTGCTTGATGCTCGAGGACTATTGTTTAACGTAACGTAATAGTGCCGATCCGAAGTAGAGGGTGGAGGACTTCTTAAGTTCTTAGTTCAAGGGTGGATTACTTCGGCTTCGGCCAACACTATTCTTTAGTGTTGTAGTACTTTCTTCTTTGTTTGATTGTTGACCAGACTAGATAACTCCCGTCTTGCTATTAGTCTGTTGTGTGAAACGCTAGTACCGAGTTCTTGTATACCCCGTTATAGCAGATAGAACTCTGGAGGGTAGTGGCGTTTTTTGTTCGGCTGGCAGTACTCTGGGGTTGGGATCGTGTGTTTCCGTTGTGGCAGCGAGCCATACTCGAGTCCTGTGTAAGAGCCCTAGTGTACCTGAGTGCCCGGTCGTAACAAATGGCGACCTTGCTTAGGATTTTGTGAACAGTATAATTTTTTGCAGAGTTGTACAACATTTGTTTGTTCGTACTTTAGCGTACATATTGAAGAATATTTTTTTTTTGTAAGGCAATTAGGAGAGCATTTAAGAGACTCCAGTTAATTTAGTAATTAGTGCTTGCATAAGGGAGTTTAACACTTTTGTCTCGAGAATTTTTTGGTGAACTTCAGTATGTCGGGCCCTAGTACTGACGAGGAGCGAGAGATGCTAAGTGAGGAGGTGCCGTTAGTAACTAGTGAGGAGGATGCTAGACTTTTTGTGAGTAAGCAGTACCACGTGACGGAGGAGAGGCTGACTGGGGTGAATGTTTATGGCTTGCACCTGATAGCCAAGGTTTTGGGTCTATCCAATGTAGGAGGAATGTCCAAGGGGGAGCTGATTTCCTGGGTGTTGCGTGGGCGACATGGGGTTTCGGAGGAGAGGGCGTTTGGGGGGGTTCCTCCCCAGATCCCCTCTCACTCGACTCCCACAGTGCCGTCCACTCAGTTGCCGGAGGTTAGCACTCTCCCACAGAGGGATGAGCATTGGAAGATTGGAGTGCCCTCGGGCGGTGCGTATGGTGGTTCCCCAGTTCTTGCCCCCCCTCCTTCAGTAGTGGCAGCTCCCTCTTCCGGCCTGTCTCCTGAGATGATATTTAAACTCGAGCTTGCTAAAATGGAGATTGAGGCGAAGAATGAGGCTAGGAAGCAGGAGATTGATGCTGAGTCTAGGAGGCAGGAGAATGAGACTAGGAGGCATGAGATTGAGGTCAGGAGGCACGAGGCTGAGCTTAGATACGACTCCGAGAAATATTGTGCTCAGATAGACTTAGATAAGACTCGTGCAGAGTCGACAGGGATTCGGATGGGCCGGGAGGGCCAAGTAAGAGAACAGTCCTTGTCTCACTTAGTCAAATTGGTGCCGGCATTTAGTGAAACTGAAGTCACAGAATTTTTTAATCGTTTTGAGAAGAAGTGTAGGGAGCATAATTGGCCTGAAGAGAAGTGGGCAGCTCTAGTCTCCTCAAGACTTACGGGTAAGGGTCTGAAGGCTTATGATGCACTGCCTTTAGAGTCTTGCATTGACTACCCAGAATTGAAGAGAGCTGTCCTACGGGCATACGAGTTGCAACCAGAAACATATCGATTGAAGTTTCGGGGTGTTACGAAGACTAGGGAGGCGACCTTTCTTGAACATGCCCGGGACTTAAAAGATGCACTTGCTAACTGGACACGTTCTGAGAAAGCTGAGACGGCCGAACAGTTGACTGAGCTGTTTCTGCTCGAGCAGTTTTATAAGTGTACTGGTGCAGATATGACTTTAACTATTAAAGAAAAGAACCCTAAAACTCTACAGGAGGCAGCTGAGATGGCTGACCTCCGGCTATCATTAATTCGTGGGTGCGGGTCTGCCCAGCGTAGTGAGGCAGGTAACAAGGGGCGTGACACCCCACCCCCCCGAGTTAGTGATATACATTATGCAAACAAGTACAAGAGCTATGATACCAAGACTGACCACAAGACTAACACCGTCCCATTTAAGAAGGGGCCGGGCCCTTCCCAGTACCAAGGGAAGCCCAGAGGGGAGTTGGAGTGTTATCTTTGTCATGAAAAGGGGCACTTTGCAAGAGTCTGTCCTAGCAAACCACCTACAGCAGCTGTGTCTTTGGCCTGCAACATTGGTGTGTCTCCGAAGTCTTCTGAGTTTGCCCGGGGCAGTTCGTCAGAGGCTGAGGCACAGCCAATGCAGAAACACCTGAGAGGCTCGAACCCTGCTCAGGATGTTTTTTGCGACCATAGAGGACGGGGTTGCGTGATGTGGGCGGGGCGCAAGCATGGAGTAGAGGTCTTGCGTGTGTTACGACCGGGCACTCGGGTACACTAGGGCTCTTACACAGGACTCGAGTATGGCTCGCTGCCACAACGGAAACACACGATCCCAACCCCAGAGTACTGCCAGCCGAACAAAAAACGCCACTACCCTCCAGAGTTCTATCTGCTATAACGGGGTATACAAGAACTCGGTACTAGCGTTTCACACAACAGACTAATAACAAGACGGGAGTTATCTAGTCTGGTCAACAATCAAACAAAGAAGAAAGTACTACAACACTAAAGAATAGTGTTGGCCGAAGCCGAAGTAATCCACCCTTGAACTAAGAACTTAAGAAGTCCTCCACCCTCTACTTCGGATCGGCACTATTACGTTACGTTAAACAATAGTCCTCGAGCATCAAGCAAGGAATCTTCTGATAAGTTAGATGCTTCTCGAATACTCATAAGAAGTAAGTATCGGATTTTGAACAGCAATTTAATGAATAACTCACTGGTAATTAAAGGCTTTAAATTGACATAAGAAGAATTATAAGAATAAGCAATAGGATATGGCAAACATTAAGAAGAAGTACTCCGACAATGCACTGGCAATAGCCTACTAAGATTGTGCTCGTGGGCCACTAATCTCTGAAGTAGCTAAGCGTGCCACACATGAAATCAATAGTGCTTAAACAATAATATACATAAGGAGAAGCTTCAATACTATGCTGTATCTGCTGGTCGAGCAAAGTCTAGCTGGGATATCTAAGGTTAAGAGACAATGGCTGAGCAAGCGGCTCGTAGCCTAGCGAGGTCCTTAAGACTGTGCGGCCAAATTACGGTAATTGACGGGATGCTCTCTTGAGAGATCCAGATCACTAGTATCTGGTTCTCTCCTGGCGATCCTCTCAAAGTCAAGCAAATGAGATAGCACAGTGTTGGGTGGCACAGGCAAAAGCCCTCACTCGCAACACAGTGCTAACCTCCCACGGTACACAATCAAAAAGTCCCCCTAGGCTTCCCACGTCTCCGTTGCAATTGTGCTGGTTCAACCAACCTAGCACTCATAGGAAATCACAACTCGAGGAACCCTATCCCAGTCTAGCATTACCTAAACCAGCAGAAAACAGGAACATGAATAATAGTACACAGGGAAATACATATACGAGTGCAACAAACATCAATCAATCCTATTCTAGTTAACCCTTCCAAAAATAGGCTATCTAACAGGCACTTATCTCGTGAGAACTCAAGCGATAATACTTTGGCTGACTAAATCTGCACCAAAGGGGTCATTGAGGTTATAAACAGGGACGAGAAGAGAAGAAGGTAGGCTGTTCAGAGAGTAGAGAAAGTTCACATCAGTCGGAAGAATATGGATAGTTGCAAGGGATATGAGAGGTCGCTTTGCCTGATGAGTTCTGAAGCATGGTGGCAAAAACCTCTCTTTTTATACTCGGCCCTCTAGCGGCATATCTCAAACTACTTAAGGACCGCCCACTGGCAATCATGACGTCATATACTCTCTCAATCTGGGATTGACAAAGAACTTCCCACGCGCTGAAAGGGAGGAAGGGAGGAGGAAGGAGGGAATTAGGCCTACCGGCCCGCGTGGCGTACTCACTAATCCCACGCCACGTAATATCTCTCCTCTCATCATTACATACAAGTCCCACACACAATACTTATATCTAATGATATAAAATAGAACTCGTTGACTTAGAAGAAAACAAAATACATAATGATAATACTTATAGTACAACGGTTCACATAAACTGAGTTAGGAAACTCTACACAGACTACAGCCAAAGTTCCTGCCCTGACGATCCTAGCGAGGGTGGGGCCTGACTGGGCGTTCTGTACAGCATGCTCATACTCGACATGCGTCACACCTCCCCCAAGATTTTACTTGCTCAACCCTGAGCTAAAATCTGATATACAGAACCCCATCAAACCCCTCACACCCAGCGACCGCATGGCACTAAAACAACGCTGAGTTTATCACTAAAACACATCTTATAAAAAAAAAATTCACATTTCATAACTCCTCCCAACAATAGTAAAAGACATAATATCATGCTCCCAGAGCGAGCTTACAGCAGCTCAGCCGTTTGATAGTTCGTGGACTACTCAAACCTTATAGGCTATGACAAACTTATACAATTATCTTCATCAAAAAGAAAGAGTTTTTTATATGATTTTTATATTTTAATATGTTTTTTTCGGCTGCACTATAAGGGCAGCCTATTTTCTTCTATACCAAACGCTCAACAATCCTGCTTTACGACCCAATACGCTGGGCTACAACCGCGAGCCAACAAGCACCAAGCGCAAAATACTACTCAAACCAAAGCAGGAGGCTACCCGTGTGTCAATTTACCCAGGATCATATACCCCTGAACGACCACATGCAACCTCGTTGTCACAACCGGCAATATGGCTTATGTCCAGGTTATATACCAATAACCTTAGTGACCACCTGGTCAGCCTCATATTCCGATTGTGAAACGGGTCCAAGATCTTGAGAGGGCAATGATCTGGGTAAACTACACCGACCGGACCATAGGCTGGAACATAGATCTCGAAATGCCCCAGCGCATCATTGTCCTTTTCACTTTCATTCATCAGGCTCTGACACGTTGCTGGTGCATTCTTAAGTCCGTCAGGCACAACATTGCACTGGTAGGTACTCCCGTCCACAACAAAACCACATACCTCTTTAGCACGCTCGGACAAAGTTACAAGCAACGACCACTCACGACATTCCTTATCCCTCAGATCCTTCGTCCACACGTAATCCAGCTCTGCTTGCACCATAGGCTGTCGAGCAGGATTTATACGGCAGGGAATTAAACTGAGCCTTGCACTATCTCCAGCCTGCATGTCGGATTCTACCCCGTACCTCAGGCCTGGAGAAGCAACAAACATGCGAAAGTACTGCCATAGCCTAGTAAATAACTGCCTTGCACTGTCTCCACGAACAACATGCCTTGTGCCCTCCCACAACCCAGCCGAGACCGCAGCTTCTAACCTGTAGTCTCCCTCCTTCTCCACCTTCGTCCCTAGAACAGCCAGGTCATGAGAGGGACAATCAGTACCACCCGTGCAGTCACTCCCACAGTTCATTATAGCTAAGGCTTCCCCGCCGATACCGTACATGCGCACCCCCACATTCCTTGTGACGACATCTGCCTGCGCAGCATCACCGCTTTTAGCGACATGGCCAGATACAGTCGGTCTGTGGTAGGGCTGTTGCATTAGACTAGAGCAGCATTGGGAGGCTATGTGACGACCGGGCACTGCGATACCACAGCCGACCCTACCAATCTGCTCAATGTCCTCCTTTTGACCACCACCCTTGGCAGCCATGGGTCGACCCTGACCTGGCAACCATGCCAAGGCCTCGTCGCCCACCTTAAACCACCGAAACAACGAGGCTAACGGTCTTTTAACAGTCACATGACCTGCCTGCGGAACATCTCGCACCGCCCGAGTTGTGAGACTCAGGGGCTCGGCACGACCAGTGGGGTATGAACCGAGCTGGTGCTGGAGTGCTGCACACTGCTGCTCAGGCAGGTGCTCTAGCACTTCCACAGCCACCAGACTCGTGTCCCCCGCCCACTGCTTCGCCGAGACATGACAATCCCTACTCTCCTCCACCTGTGCCCTACTGCCCCCCTCTCCTTCTCCACCTTGGCCGCGGCAGACCAACGCAGGGACAGCAGGCTGCGCAGGTGGTTGCCTCACAAACTCCTCCACCAGGTTCACATGACATGCTTCCCCGTCCTCGTGTTTAATCTCGACAGCACCATTACCACACTTCTGAACTTCCGGATCCTCCAACTGAGCAACCCTTTTTTCTCTCTGTGTGTAACGTTGCTGCCTCTGAGTCTCTTCCGGCCCTACCTCCTCACTAGCTGTGACAGGTCCTGGGGCCTCTCCAGACTCTAACATAGGTGCTAATACTGAATCAACCAGGAGAGCCGCCGAGTCAAAACTCTTAAAACCAACTCCAGCTTTAGCCTCCTCCTGTTGATCGTTCCTCTGCTGGTCGGAAGACGGAGGACTAGGCTGTGACACTTTAGCTGCCCGAGCTCGGGTGACAACACACGCCATGGGTTGTGTCTGGCACCGCTCGACCCACTCTTGCTCTTCCCTACTCACGTCGGCCGTCCTCTCGGCAACGACTAAGGGTAGAACCTCAGAAGCGGGCATTGCAAAGTCGTTACCGAGAAGAAGGTCGACGCCCTCCACTGGCAGTTTCTCCACAATCCCAACATCCAATTCACGTGTCACACCATCCACCTCCAACTCCAACCGCACCAGCGGGTATGACCGAGTTGCATTAATACCCTGCACCACTACCACCCGAGCCGCATTTATAGGGTAGCCAGTCAAATTGTTCATCAGAGTCTGGGAAGCACCTGTATCACGCAAGACCTCTACTCCATGCTTGCGCCCCGCCCACATCACGCAACCCCGTCCTCTATGGTCGCAAAAAACATCCTGAGCAGGGTTCGAGCCTCTCAGGTGTTTCTGCATTGGCTGTGCCTCAGCCTCTGACGAACTGCCCCGGGCAAACTCAGAAGACTTCGGAGACACACCAATGTTGCAGGCCAAAGACACAGCTGCTGTAGGTGGTTTGCTAGGACAGACTCTTGCAAAGTGCCCCTTTTCATGACAAAGATAACACTCCAACTCCCCTCTGGGCTTCCCTTGGTACTGGGAAGGGCCCGGCCCCTTCTTAAATGGGACGGTGTTAGTCTTGTGGTCAGTCTTGGTATCATAGCTCTTGTACTTGTTTGCATAATGTATATCACTAACTCGGGGGGGTGGGGTGTCACGCCCCTTGTTACCTGCCTCACTACGCTGGGCAGACCCGCACCCACGAATTAATGATAGCCGGAGGTCAGCCATCTCAGCTGCCTCCTGTAGAGTTTTAGGGTTCTTTTCTTTAATAGTTAAAGTCATATCTGCACCAGTACACTTATAAAACTGCTCGAGCAGAAACAGCTCAGTCAACTGTTCGGCCGTCTCAGCTTTCTCAGAACGTGTCCAGTTAGCAAGTGCATCTTTTAAGTCCCGGGCATGTTCAAGAAAGGTCGCCTCCCTAGTCTTCGTAACACCCCGAAACTTCAATCGATATGTTTCTGGTTGCAACTCGTATGCCCGTAGGACAGCTCTCTTCAATACTGGGTAGTCAATGCAAGACTCTAAAGGTAGTGCATCATAAGCCTTCAGACCCTTACCCGTAAGTCTTGAGGAGACTAGAGCTGCCCACTTCTCTTCAGGCCAATTATGCTCCCTACACTTCTTCTCAAAACGATTAAAAAATTCTGTGACTTCAGTTTCACTAAATGCCGGCACCAATTTGACTAAGTGAGACAAGGACTGTTCTCTTACTTGGCCCTCACGGCCCATCCGAATCCCTGTCGACTCTGCACGAGTCTTATCTAAATCTATTTGAGCACAATATTTCTCTGAGTCGTACCTAAGCTCAGCCTCATGCCTCCTGGTCTCATCCTCTTGCCTCCTAACCTCAATCTCATGCCTCCTAGTCTCATTCTCCTGCTTCCTAGCCTCAGTCTCATGCCTCCTAGACTCATTCTCCATCTCCTGCTTCCTAGCCTCAATCTCAATTTTAGCAAGCTCGAGTTTAAATATCATCTCAGGAGACAGGCCGGAAGAGGGAGCTGCCACTACTGAAGGAGGGGGGGCAAGAACTGGGGAACCACCATACGCACCGCCCGAGGGCACTCCAATCTTCCAATGCTCATCCCTCTGTGGGAGAGTGCTAACCTCCGGCAACTGAGTGGACGGCACTGTGGGAGTCGAGTGAGAGGGGATCTGGGGAGGAACCCCCCCAAACGCCCTCTCCTCCGAAACCCCATGTCGCCCACGCAACACCCAGGAAATCAGCTCCCCCTTGGACATCCCTCCTACATTGGATAGACCCAAAACCTTGGCTATCAGGTGCAAGCCATAAACATTCACCCCAGTCAGCCTCTCCTCCGTCACGTGGTACTGCTTACTCACAAAAAGTCTAGCATCCTCCTCACTAGTTACTAACGGCAGCTCCTCACTTAGCATCTCTCGCTCCTCGTCAGTACTAGGGCCCGACATACTGAAGTTCACCAAAAAATTCTCGAGACAAAAGTGTTAAACTCCCTTATGCAAGCACTAATTACTAAATTAACTGGAGTCTCTTAAATGCTCTCCTAATTGCCTTACAAAAAAAAAATATTCTTCAATATGTACGCTAAAGTACGAACAAACAAATGTTGTACAACTCTGCAAAAAATTATACTGTTCACAAAATCCTAAGCAAGGTCGCCATTTGTTACGACCGGGCACTCGGGTACACTAGGGCTCTTACACAGGACTCGAGTATGGCTCGCTGCCACAACGGAAACACACGATCCCAACCCCAGAGTACTGCCAGCCGAACAAAAAACGCCACTACCCTCCAGAGTTCTATCTGCTATAACGGGGTATACAAGAACTCGGTACTAGCGTTTCACACAACAGACTAATAACAAGACGGGAGTTATCTAGTCTGGTCAACAATCAAACAAAGAAGAAAGTACTACAACACTAAAGAATAGTGTTGGCCGAAGCCGAAGTAATCCACCCTTGAACTAAGAACTTAAGAAGTCCTCCACCCTCTACTTCGGATCGGCACTATTACGTTACGTTAAACAATAGTCCTCGAGCATCAAGCAAGGAATCTTCTGATAAGTTAGATGCTTCTCGAATACTCATAAGAAGTAAGTATCGGATTTTGAACAGCAATTTAATGAATAACTCACTGGTAATTAAAGGCTTTAAATTGACATAAGAAGAATTATAAGAATAAGCAATAGGATATGGCAAACATTAAGAAGAAGTACTCCGACAATGCACTGGCAATAGCCTACTAAGATTGTGCTCGTGGGCCACTAATCTCTGAAGTAGCTAAGCGTGCCACACATGAAATCAATAGTGCTTAAACAATAATATACATAAGGAGAAGCTTCAATACTATGCTGTATCTGCTGGTCGAGCAAAGTCTAGCTGGGATATCTAAGGTTAAGAGACAATGGCTGAGCAAGCGGCTCGTAGCCTAGCGAGGTCCTTAAGACTGTGCGGCCAAATTACGGTAATTGACGGGATGCTCTCTTGAGAGATCCAGATCACTAGTATCTGGTTCTCTCCTGGCGATCCTCTCAAAGTCAAGCAAATGAGATAGCACAGTGTTGGGTGGCACAGGCAAAAGCCCTCACTCGCAACACAGTGCTAACCTCCCACGGTACACAATCAAAAAGTCCCCCTAGGCTTCCCACGTCTCCGTTGCAATTGTGCTGGTTCAACCAACCTAGCACTCATAGGAAATCACAACTCGAGGAACCCTATCCCAGTCTAGCATTACCTAAACCAGCAGAAAACAGGAACATGAATAATAGTACACAGGGAAATACATATACGAGTGCAACAAACATCAATCAATCCTATTCTAGTTAACCCTTCCAAAAATAGGCTATCTAACAGGCACTTATCTCGTGAGAACTCAAGCGATAATACTTTGGCTGACTAAATCTGCACCAAAGGGGTCATTGAGGTTATAAACAGGGACGAGAAGAGAAGAAGGTAGGCTGTTCAGAGAGTAGAGAAAGTTCACATCAGTCGGAAGAATATGGATAGTTGCAAGGGATATGAGAGGTCGCTTTGCCTGATGAGTTCTGAAGCATGGTGGCAAAAACCTCTCTTTTTATACTCGGCCCTCTAGCGGCATATCTCAAACTACTTAAGGACCGCCCACTGGCAATCATGACGTCATATACTCTCTCAATCTGGGATTGACAAAGAACTTCCCACGCGCTGAAAGGGAGGAAGGGAGGAGGAAGGAGGGAATTAGGCCTACCGGCCCGCGTGGCGTACTCACTAATCCCACGCCACGTAATATCTCTCCTCTCATCATTACATACAAGTCCCACACACAATACTTATATCTAATGATATAAAATAGAACTCGTTGACTTAGAAGAAAACAAAATACATAATGATAATACTTATAGTACAACGGTTCACATAAACTGAGTTAGGAAACTCTACACAGACTACAGCCAAAGTTCCTGCCCTGACGATCCTAGCGAGGGTGGGGCCTGACTGGGCGTTCTGTACAGCATGCTCATACTCGACATGCGTCACACCATGAAAGACTGGGATGAGGGTATTCATTTGTTGATGTTTGCAGTAAGAGAAAGTGTACAGGAATCCCTTTGATTCAGTCTATTCCAACTGATTTATGGTAATGAAGTGCGAGGACCTTTGAAGGTACTCAAAGATTGTTGGCTTAATGATTCTGATCAGGTACCTTTAATTGAATATGTGAATGAATTCAGAGAGAGGTTACAGGAAGTTGGAAAGCTGGCTAAGCAACATTTAACTGATACACACAAACCGATATGAAGACTAGGCTATATATGATAAAAATGCAAAAGTACGTACATTCAAACCAGGTAATCAGGTTTTAGCATTTTTGCCTGTTCCTAAACACCCATTGCAAGCTAGATTTGTTGGACCTTATGAAGTAAAAGAAAAAATTAATGAAGTAAACTATGTCCTAAAAACTCCAGGAAGACGTAAAGCTCAAAGAATGTGGCATGTGAACCTCCTCAAAGAATATTACAGTAGAGCTAATTCACCGGTAATGATAATCACTAGAAGCGAAAGCGAGGTTGATTGTGATGTTTCTGGAACAGGTACTAATGCTGCAATCATTGTGGAAGAAGATAAGGTAAATAATTCTACTTTGTTAAATAACCTGGATGAAAAGGTTATGCATTTAAATCATGAGCAAGCAAAAGATATCAAACATTTAATACAATGCTTCCCACAATTGTTTGGAGATGTTCCAGGATGTTGTAAATTGATATATCATGATGTGGATGTAAACAATTCTCTTCCCCTTAAACAGCATCCATATCGCATGCATCCGTTTAAACGAGACTACTTGCAGGGAGAGGTGCAGTCTCTTCTAGAACACAACCTGGTGGAGAGAAGTGATAGTGAGTGGGCATCACCTTGCCTGCTCGTCCCTAAGCCATATGGTACAATGCTCATGTGTACAGATTATCGCCGGATCAATGCAGTCACTAGACCAGATTCCTTCCCGCTGCCAAGGATTGACGACATCATTGACGACATTGGGCATGCTACATATATCACAAAGCTGGACTTACTCAAAGGCTAATACCAAGTGCCTCTTACAGAGCAGGCACAGCGTATTTCTGTCTTTGTGACTCCTCAAGGATTATACCAATATCGCGTTATGCCGTTTGGGATGAGAAATGCACCCGCAACCTTCCAGCGCCTTATGAATATGGTCACGGATAAGCTGGAGGGTGTACAAGTCTACATTGATGATCTCGTGGTGTACAGCAGCACTTGGGAAGATCATCTGGTCCATCTGCAAGCTCTATTCCAGAGGCTTGCTGAGGCTAACCTTACTGTCAGTCTTGTGAAGAGTGAATTTGGATGTGCATCGGTGACATATTTGGGTCATGAAATTGGAAGAGGCAAAGTCGCACCAAGGGCAGCTAAGATTGAAGCTGTTCAGCAGTATCCAGTGCCTACGACCAAGAAAGAAGTCATGAGGTATTTAGGCATGACTGGCTATTATCGCCGATTTTGCCCTAACTATTCCGATGTGGCAGCTCCTCTCACAAACCTCCTTAAAGGAAAACAAGAATTTGTTTGGACAGAGGAATGTGAGAATGCTTTCAAGAAGATTTCCAATTTGTTGGTACATACTCCAGTTTTCCAAGCTCCAGATTTCCATCGCCAGTTCCATCTCCAGGTTGATGCCAGCGAAATTGGAATAGGAGCAGTCTTACTTAAGACTGAGGATGGCGAGGTGTTACACCCGGTCTGTTATTATTCAGCTAAACTAAAAACTCATCAACATACAGCCTTACAGCCTCATAATATTATCATTAAGCATATTAGTAGAAAACTGAATTTGATTGCAGATGCCCTCTCTTGATGTTAAAATTAGGAGTATAATGTTAGATCCATATTTTTACCATCATTGCATTCACTCCCTAGCATGAACATGTCATTGAATTAACACAAGTTTCATTCAAACTCAATAATATAGATTTAGATAAATGATGTGAACTTTGTACTAGAATAGTTACCGTGCCCGTGCGTAATGATTGTCAAAACTTTATTATTTTATCATCAAGCATATTTTTTGTGGGGGAAGTGTCATGGCATAGTTGATTACAAATATATAACCTAAGCATATAGTATATGTTGTTAATTGTTTAATGCAATCATTGTATAGAAATGTGTATTGGAATTCTAGAGTTTTAGTTAATGTTTCATTTGTGTTCGGTACTTTGTTAATAGCTAAATTCTGTGAATTGATTAATTCAAGGATTCATCGATGTGTTGTGGTATATTGTGGTTCTAATTAGCAATCACTTAACTAAATACTATTATAAAGGATAGTTTCATTTGTTTCGTTCATTGGTTCTATTATATAAATAGTTTTCTTTTTATCAGCGTTGTTCGGTATGTTTGCTTCACGGAATCAGTATCATGTTTGTTGGACATAGAACTTTGTTTCATAAATCTAAGTATTTATTTTCAATGGAAGAAGACTTAGTGAATGTCTGGTATTTTGGAGACTTGATGGTCAGTATCTATCAGACCCTTCCTTATAGGAGCTAGACTTCCTCTCTCTTCCCAATTATCTCTAGGGTTTATTTTATTCATTGTGAAGCCATTTTGATTTGTAAGAGTGCAGTGTAAATATTGTGTACAGAAAATATTATTGAGTTTAATTTAATATAGTAATATATAATATACTGTGGTTTATCTATAACTGAAACCTCGTATTTAAATTTGTACGGAGAAAATAAGACTAAGATATAACAACAATGAAAGTAATGTTACTTAAAGGACAGCTTTAAGTTTTAAGTCAACAATCCGTAACAACATACACACATATGTTTCTAATCTCTCAGTGGGGTTCGAACCGCCGACCATCAGGACGATAGCCGACGCTTTAATCAACTACACCACGGCAGTCTATTAAGCAGTCTATAAAGCGTCGGCTATCGTCCTGATGGTCGGCGGTTCGAACCCCACTGAGAGATTAGAAACATTTAGTGGCTCACGTGTATTTGTGAAAATACTCAACATATATATATATATATATATATATATATATACACACACACAATTATATATATATATATATATATATACTGTATATATATATATATATATACTCTATTCATAATATACAGTAAGTACAGTATATTCTGACACACAGGAACAGATCTCTCTGCTTCTCTTATTATACATTCATCTTTTCAGGCTTTGTTTACTTTGCTATTGTTTTTCTTCCACAATCTCCTTATCTAAACATGCAGTTGTTTACATAATGCCTTTCCCTATTCAGTGGCCGACTTCTCTCTCTCTCTCTCTCTCTGACACACACACACTTACACATCTTTCTCTTTCTAATTCATATACAAATACTTTCTCTTTCTTATCTATCTAACTCTAACTCTCTCTCTCTCTCTCTTTCTCTCTGACACACCCTATTACACTATCTTTCTCTCTCTAACTCACATACAAACATTTTTTGTTCTCTCTCTATCTCACACACACACACTCTCTGTCTCTCTTTCCAGTCTCTCCCTTCCCAATTTGGCGGTAGGCGGATCACGGAAGTCTTTATCTGGATCCGCAGGTCCCTTCACAGATTCGCACTTCCTTAACCCTTAAAGATCGGGGGCGGACTTAATAAGTCCGCCTCCAATTTGCAGCAAGTTAGGAGCATTATTAAGGCTTTTAACACCTTACGAGTGGCCTATGCGGTTTATTTATATGTACCGCCCAGCGGGGTGTTTTTAGCCAAAATAGGGCTGTTTACGTGATCATTTTCATGCCTAAATAAGACCCAGAACGTAAAACAAGTATCTATCCCTGAAAGGGCATAAACAGAGCTTTCGAATGACACCATAACGATCCTTTTATGATGGCTAGTTTTCTTGCAATAACCGTGCAACGCGAGTGCAAAAAGCATGTAATTAGGCACTTTCCCAATACAATTCCGTATATAGCGAGTGAGAGAGGGAGGGAGGAGGTGGGATTCGTGTCAGTAGGTTCGCCGCGGTGGTCTGGAGCAGTCATACGCTCGCTACTCTCCTGCCACCACTTGTCTCTCTCTCTCAGCCACATTACGTGCTGAAATTGCCACACGATATATGTCGAGCACCGCCACATAGTCCAGCTTTATTTAACTCGACTTATGTTGCGCCCCGACATTTAAGGGTTAAAGAGTTAAAATCGAGTGCAATTGGCCGGGAGCGCAACGGGCCAGACAGCCGACTCCCAGGGCTTACCGCCGCCCATTAACTCATATTCCCTGTGTTCTCGAGAGGCCGGCAGTGTAGCCAGTAGTGAGCATAGCTGGGAAAAATATGCCGCTATACGCTAAACTCCCATGTTACTGGTATCACTGTATGAGAACCACGAGTGCTACATAGCTCGTTCTGGTCTCATTTTGAAGCTTTTAGCACCTAGAGTTTTGCTGAATACATGTCTGTTCATGCAGATACTTGATTTATCATTCAGGAGGGCCTGAATATGCCCAAATAAGCCCAAAACCCCCCGCTAGACAAGGGTTAAAACTATTGGCTCTCTCTCTCCCTCTCTCTCTCTTTCTCTTCTTCTTTCCCTCACTCTCACTCTCCCTCTCTCTCTCTCTTTCTCTTCTTCTTTCTCTCTCTCTCTCTCTCTCTCTCTCTCTCTTTCTCTTCTTCTTTCCCTCACTCTCACTCTCCCTCTTTCTCTTTCTCTCAACTTAATACACAATACACTTGGCATCAATACAGAGATAACATATTGTATAGAAAGTAGACTAACTGGTAGGCAGCAACGATTTCTACTCAACGGTGTTTATATGAATGGATCCCTGTCACTTTAAGTGTTCCACAGGGTTCCATCTTTGGTCCACTGTTGTTTACTAATTATATATATATATATATATATATATATATATATAAATATATATATATACCGGGTATATATATATATATATATATATATATATATATATATATATATGTTTAGTCCCATTAGCTTTGACATTTTAAGACGTTCGTTCCATTAGTTTGGTGATTTTAAAACCTTTCGAACCATTTCATTGTTAATATATATAGACCTTTCATGTAATTTTTTCCTGGCGAGCGGTAGCGAGCCAGTAATCTCAGGAGGAACCGGCCTTCGGCTGGGATATTTTTCTACCGAAAAATATACAAATCTATCTTGAAAGGG
Source organism: Lithodes maja (assembly GCA_037953745.1). Taxonomy (NCBI): domain Eukaryota; kingdom Metazoa; phylum Arthropoda; class Malacostraca; order Decapoda; family Lithodidae; genus Lithodes; species Lithodes maja. Next base: position 18,169 of record JBAKBP010023943.1, read on the forward strand.
GGTATAGTGTGTGTTTTTTGTTTTAAGCTTGAAGGAGGTCTAGCGAGGTTACTATAAAATATATAAATAAAGAGATAAATATATTACAAATATAACCACTACCCTCTTAAGGGGGGAGGGTTCACGTTTTGGCCGATTTTTGCATATATTCATTACTTTTCTAGTTTCCTCCCTAGACCTCCATCAAATTAAAAAAAAAAAACATCCATTAGATCCCTCTTCTAGATAAATTTGTACATTTTTATGTAGAAAACATTTCCGGCCAAAGGCCGGTTCTTTCAACATAACAGGCACACTATCGTTCGCCAGGGAAAAAATCGACACCTAAATAGAACGAAAGGTCTAAATATTGACGAAGAAATGGGGCGAAAGATCTTATAATCGACTAACTAATGGGGCAAACATCTTAACATCTGAAAACTAGTGGGCTAAACATGAGGGACAAAGTGGTCCAGAAAACCGTCCCATCCCCCCTTAACTCTTTTAAACGAACCTGATGCTGTTATAAAAGGGTGGTTTGTTCGTGGGCAAAGCTTATATATTCTTTACGTCTTTCGGCAAGCATGGGGCGTGACTTTCTTAACCCCTTCTATACCGGAGACGTCTTTTTCATTTTATTCTAGCTACTTTTAGACGATTTTCTGCAGTTTAAGAAGGATTTGTGTTAGTAAAAGGGGGTAAGGAGATGGTTCTGTGCCTGTTATTTACTAGAGGCCCTTATTAAGCTAAATAAAATCGACTGATAGTAGTCAGATTGAAGCTAAAAAGACATCCCGGGTAAATAAGGGGTTAATGGAATCATACAAAATAAGTGTTGTCTCTCTCTCTCTCTGTAATTAATCTATCTAAATCTATCTATATCTTTATCTTTCCAATCTATCTTTCACATACACACATACACACACACACACACACACACACGCAACCACTATATTTCCCCATCTGTCACTATCAAAACACAAGTACTTTCTGCCACACAAATAAAATCATAATCTCGTTCAACCGTGTTTCGTAATCATTCAGTCAATATTTAGCGTCCATCACGGGTATATTCTGGGGAGATTTGGATACGAAATGGTCGAAAATTGGATTTTTGTTTTTTTGGCTGACAGGCATCTTACACCTTTCCTGCATATGTTTATATGCATAATATATTATATTTTAGCCTATTTCCATATGCAGAACCCATTTTATATTGTGTGCCAACTACTCGCGGGTGCGACAAAACGTGGGGAATTTTTGTTTTGTTTTTATTTAATTATTAAAAATTATGGTACATATATATTTCCTTAGACACCCATCAGTGTTATTCTGCATTTAAGTCCGAGTTAAATGGTTTTGAAATGGCAAAAATTGGAGCATTTTCAGAAAAGTTATTGCTATTTAAATTACAAGTATACATTTTAGATTCGCGGAAAACCTTTTATTTAGTTTGTCGCTCTCTCCTGAAAAGTTGTAAATTTTATAACAAATTTATCTATAACTCTGCTATTTATTAACCAATTTTGATGACTCAAAAACCATTAGAATCAGCTTTTGTTAAAAAATATAAGTTATGCATTACCTATAACATATTTGCAATTTATTTTTGCTTACATGCTCTTCACAGCGTTAACAAAAATATATATTATTTATTTATTGAAAATTATGGTATGAATATATTTCCTTAGAAACCCATAAGTGTTTTTCTGCATTTAATTCTGAGTTAAATGGTGGATATATGGCAAAAATTAGAGCATTTTCAGTGAAGTTATAGCAATTTAAATTACAATTATAAATTTTAATTTCCAAATCTCCCCTTAATAGTGACTGATCAATTGTGACAGAGAGCGTGATCACCACTGCATCCATATTGACGGGGGATATATAAGGGTGAGAGAGATTGATGTGGAGTTTGTGTGGGGAAGGAGGGAGGGTTGAGTATATTTATTTTAGTTATCCCTATCATTTCTTTGCTTTTCGTTTTCTTTTTGGATTCTGATGTTCAAAAGCGGAGGACAAGACACACCTCTTAATGCACAACTACAATCAACCACAAGACACACCTCCTAATGCACAACTACAATCAACCACAAGACACACCTCCTAATGCACAACTACAATCAACCACAAGACACACCTCCTAATGCACAACTACAATCAACCACAAGACACACCTCCTAATGCACAACTACAATCAACCACAAGACACACCTCCTAATGCACAACTACAATCAACCACAAGACACACCTCCTAATGCACAACTAACCACAAGACATACCTCCTAATGCACAACTACAATCAACCACAAGACACACCACCTAATGCACAACTACAATCAACCACAAGACATACCTCCTAATGCACAACTACACTCAACCACAACATACACCTCCTAATGCACAACTACAATCAACCACAAGACACACCTCCTAATGCACAACTACAATCAACCACAAGACACACCTCCTAATGCACAACTACAATCAACCACAAGACACACCTCCTAATGCACAGCTACAATCAACCACAAGACACACCTCCTAATGCACAACTACAATCAACCACAAGACACACCTCCTAATGCACAACTACACTCAAACAAACACACAGATATGCAAGACACATACACCCATAAACATAGGCATATGAGGTGTGGTGGAGTTGTCTTGCCACTGGACTGGTAATTCAATGGACCCAGGTTCAAATCACGATATGTCAATGGGGGGAAGATATTATTGGGATGGAATTTGTGCTGTATCTAGTATCAGTGCATTACCACAAAGCGCACCGAAACGCCCAAAAAAATACCCTCATTGTCCCCTGATTAAATAGCACTGTATGAATATTCCCATATTCAAAATATGCTACAGGGGGCCAATGCCTAGTGAGTTCATTGTTCAATAGGTGGCATTTTGAGAGTGAGGGTCTGAGTCTGTAGGGTGAGACAGTGAAGCATAAAGGTGAAGCGGTTTCAGAGATTTATGCTTCAAGCTGTGGGTTGGTGCTTCACATGTCTCACTCCCTAGACTGAAACAAGACCTCACAGGCTTCACCGTGTTTAGCGGTAGAATGTACAGGCTCTCAGCCTATTCCCGGAGTAGTTGGAATATAGAAGAAAAAAAAACATGCATACGCAAAATACAAACACACACACACATACACTCGCAAAGCACACAAACATATACACTCATACGCATTTCCTCTGATACGCAGATACACAGACACAAACAGAAGACACATACAGCCACACAGGAAGGAGGAGTAGACACACAGACAGACAGGAAGAAAGAAGGAAATACAGCCAGGGTGAACAGACAGACAGATATAATTAGATACATACAAATACAGAAGGGAAGAAGCGTTCATAATCAGCGGGTAAATACTTTAGATAGCGTATAATGTAGAATGATCACCAGGGGAAAAAAATGACATCAATCTAGGTATAGATTTATTCCTGGCGAGCGATAACGAGCCTGTAATTTACGAGGAACCGGCCTTTGGCGGGGAAATTTTTCTACCGAAAACATTTACAAATTTATCCCGAAGGATGGTCTTGGTGGTATTTGTTTTAAAGCTTGATAGAGGTCTAGGGAGCAAACAAAACAATTACATGTTCTGGTAATACTATAAAACAAACAAATACAATAATATAACGTCCCCTTAGCCTATCAATACTACTGCTAGACATCACCACCACCAATATACCAGTGATGTCAAGGTGAGGCTGAGGGGTGTGTGTGTGTGTGTGTGTGGTGTGTGTGGGTGTGTGAGTGATGTGTGGGTGGGTGGGTGTCTGTGTGTGTTGGTGTGGGTATGTGTGTGTGGGGAAGAGTTACAAGGAGTTACAAGGAATACTTAGTATCTCAAAGACCCTGTGGTCCATTCCGGGGAGATATTCGAAAGGGAAAGAGAGGTAGATTGCATAGTGCATTACACACGTTACAGGGTGTGCAATAATTATACTATCTTCTTGAACTGCTCTACTGAATAACTGTTTACAACTTCGGTGGGAAGTATGTTCCAAGTAAACCAGATCTTTAATGTGAAGAGAGAGAGAGAGAGAGAGAGAGAGAGAGCGAAAGCAAGCCATTTTAAAAAGGGACAACGGCGGAGGAAGAGAAAGTACAAACGGCTGGTGAGAAGAAAGGGCGAGAGATTGTCCTCGTGCAAATATCAAGAGCGGGAGGAAGGCGGACAGGGAGGAAGCCAAAACAATACACTTACAAAACAGACGATATCATCTAACATACTGTTAGTCTGGATAATGATGAAACAATGGAAAATTATTGTCAAGAATGGAAGCTAAACTTAAACTGTAGTCAAACCAAAATAACCATCTTTGGAAAAGGAAAATATAAAGTAGATAGATATGATTTCCGGTGCATGGGTGAAAAGGTAAGGGTTGTTCATAGTTATAAATACTTAGGTTTAAGGGGGGTCACCGTTTTTTTTTTTATCTTTCTCTCCTTTTCTCTCTTTCCCTGGCTTTTATCCATTCGGCCCCATTCAGCCAACTGTTTTAGGACGTTTATCCCCATCCAGGTGTCGATTGTTTCCTGGCGAGCTATAGCGAGCCAGCATTGTTTGGAGAAATCCGGCTTCGCCGGAGACATTTTTCTATCGAAAAATGTATGAATTTAACTTGCTGTCATAACAAAAATATATATATGCTGGCTTGCTACCGCTCGCCAGGAAAATATTGACACCTGGATGGGGATAAACGTCTTAAACAGTAGGCTGAATGGGGCCGAATGGATACAAGCCAAAGAGAAAGGGAGAAAAAGAGAAAAAAAGCGAAGTGGGCTCCTTTAACACTAAACTTTAATGGTCAATTTACAGGAGAACAAGAGGAACAAATACAATTGGTAATGAGAGCGATGTATAGGATGATAGGGAAATGTCCTAAGCTAAATTGGTAATGAGAGCGATGTATAGGATGATAGGCAAATGTCCTAAGCTAAATTGGTAATGAGAGCGATGTATAGGATGATATGCAAATGTCCTAAGCTAAATTGGTAATGAGAGCGATGTATAGGATGATAGGCAAATGTCCTAAGCTAAATTGGTAATGAGAGCGATGTATAGGATGATAGGGAAATGTCCTAAGCTAAATTGGTAATGAGAGCGATGTATAGGATGATATGCAAATGTCCTAAGCTAAATTGGTAATGAGAGCGATGTATAGGATGATAGGCAAATGTCCTAAGCTAAATTGGTAATGAGAGCGATGTATAGGATGATAGGCAAATGTCCTAAGCTAAATTGGTAATGAGAGCGATGTATAGGATGATAGGCAAATGTCCTAAGCTAAATTGGTAATGAGAGCGATGTATAGGATGATAGGCAAATGTCCTAAGCTAAATTGGTAATGAGAGCGATGTATAGGATGATAGGCAAATGTCCTAAGCTAAATTGGTAATGAGAGCGATGTATAGGATGATAGGCAAATGTCCTAAGCTAAATTGGTAATGAGAGCGATGTATAGGATGATAGGCAAATGTCCTAAGCTAAATTGGTAATGAGAGCGATGTATAGGATGATAGGCAAATGTCCTAAGCTAAATTGGTAATGAGAGCGATGTATAGGATGATAGGCAAATGTCCTAAGCTAAATTGGTAATGAGAGCGATGTATAGGATGATAGGCAAATGTCCTAAGCTAAATTGGTAATGAGAGCGATGTATAGGATGATAGGCAAATGTCCTAAGCTAAATTTGCCTATTGATTTACAGCTGGAACTGTTTGATTCTATGATAACGCCCATTTTAACATACGGTTGCGAGATGTGGGGTTTCATATGTTTCTATTATTCATCGATAACTCAATTGCTAATAGAGGAAATTTACCGTCAGCTAAATCAATAAAAAATACCCAATATATAAATCAACATTACGGATAAGACTGAAAATGTCCGAGTGGCAATCCCTGGAGTTCCCGGAATGACAGGAATAGACGTCCTTTGATAGATCACCTGACGGGGAGACACACCTTTTTTTATTTGTTTTTGGGGTCTATTAATTCATATATTCCTTAGTTTTCTCAGTAGACCTCCATCAAGCTTAGAAAAACACCCCCTAGACCCCCCTTCAAGATAAATTTGTACATTTTTCGGTAGAAAAATGTCCCGGCCGAAGGCCGTTTCCTCTTAAAATTTCAGGCTCGCTATCGCTCGCCAGGAAATAATCGACACCTAAATGATACGAAAAGTTTTAACATTGACAACAAAATGGGGCGAAAGGTGTTAAAATCGCCAAACTAATTGGCCGAACTTCTTATCATCTAAAAAAGATGGGGCTAAACACAAGAGAGAAGGAGGTCCATAAAAACGGTCTGCCTCCCCTTACCAGGTGATCTCTCAAATCCTACATTTCTCTGAATTATTGACGAGAAGTGAACTAAATGGGGCGAAAGGTCATAAAATCCCTTAAAAGCTAATGGAACCAACGTCTTAAATTCTGAAAAGTAGGGGGGTTAAACATTAGGGAAAAGGGGGTCCAGAAAAACGGACTGCCTCCCTTAAAAAGGGATCGAGAGAGCCAGCGTATAATCAGAAGGTTTATTAAGATATACATTACTCCTTCGCTTCCTGGAGGGCCTTGTAAAGCTAATTATAATCGTCTATTGTTAGCCAGAATATAGTGGAATAAAGGCGCCATAATGTGATTGTCAGAAAGACTGGAACATTTTCAATAAATCCATTTACATAATGTGTGACTGTTAACCCCGTCAGCAACATGACGCCTTTTGACCTTTGATTCTGGCTAAATGTAGATGACTTTATGCAGTTTAAGAACGACCTATGTTATTAAGAGGATTTATTGAGATTTTATTTACCAATATGAGTCGTAGAGGTAGATAATACACTAAAGAAAATCGTCTAATGGTAACCCGAATATGATGAAAATAACGTAATGGTGGTGAAGGGGATAAACCTTTCAAGATACAATGACGCACTTCTTTTCTGTTTTTTGGCTGTTACTAGACAACTTTATTAAGATCAGGAAGGGTATATGGAAGTCAGAGAGTTGATTAAGATAATATTTACCCTTGTAACTCCAACTGCTCTTCTTAAGTTGTATACAATTGTCTAATGATAGCCAGAATAAACTTTCAAAATGCTTATTTACGCTACAAAGTAATGTATACAACTGAGATCAGAATCAACAAATTAAATGTGTCATATATATTTAATATATATATATGTATATATATATATATATATATATATATATATATATATATATATATATATATATATATATATAATATTATATGTATATTATTATATACTGTATATATATATAGTATATATATATCTATATCGCATAGCCCACTACCGGAGTAGCTTTCTCTTTTTATTCTCCAATTTTCCGTTGCCTTTCTTTTAATTTCCTTTTCGGGTCCCTTTCTCAGTGAGCACAATAACTCCACCAAATTGAATTCGACTCTGTAGCTTCCCACACACATAGAAACAAACTCACACACACACACACACACACACACAAACATACACTGTGAGACCTACACACACTCACACACACATACACACCCTAGAGGTAAGAGGGCCCTAATACGGAGCAGAGTGCAAAATAATATTCCCTCCGTATCCCAATTACCTGTCAAAGAAGGGGACTAAATAATATTCCCTCCGTATCCCAATTACCTGTCAAAGAAGGGGACTAAATAATATTCCCTCTGTATCCCAATTACCTGTCAAAGAAGGGGACTAAATAATACTCCCTCCGTATCCCAATTACCTGTCAAAGAAGGGGACTAAATAATATTCCCTCTGAATCCCAATTACCTGTCAAAGAAGGGGACTAAATAATATTCCCTCCGTATCCCAATTACCTGTCAAAGAAGGGGACTAAATAATATTCCCTCCGTATCCCAATTACCTGTCAAAGAAGGGGACTAAATAATATTCCCTCCGTATCCCAATTACCTGTCAAAGAAGGGGACTAAATAATATTCCCTCCGTATCCCAATTACCTGTCAAAGAAGGGGACTAAATAATAATATTCCCTCCGTATCCCAATTACCTGTCAAAGAAGGGGACTAAATAATATTCCCTCCATATCCCAATTACCTGTCAAAGAAGGGGACTAAATAATATTCCCTCCGTATCCCAATTACCTGTCAAAGAAGGGGACTAAATGATATTCCCTCCGTATCCCAATTACCTGTCAAAGAAGGGGACTAAATAATATTCCCTCCGTATCCCAATTACCTGTCAAAGTAGGGGACTAAATAATATTCCCTCCGTATCCCAATTACCTGTCAAAGAAGGGGACTAAATAATATTCCCTCCATATCCCAATTACCTGTCAAAGAAGGGGACTAAATAATATTCCCTCCGTATCCCAATTACCTGTCAAAGAAGGGGACTAAATAATATTCCCTCAGTATCCCAATTACCTGTCAAAGAAGGGGACTAAATAATATTCCCTCCGTATCCCAATTACCTGTCAAAGAAGGGGAATAAATAATATTCCCTCCGTATCCCAATTACCTGTCAAAGAAGGGGACTAAATAATATTCCCTCCGTATCCCAATTACCTGTCAAAGAAGGGGACTAAATAATATTCCCTCCGTATCCCAATTACCTGTCAAAGAAGGGGACTAAATAGTATTCCCTCCGTATCCCAATTACCTGTCAAAGAAGGGGACTATATAATATTCTCTCCGTATCCCAATTACCTGTCAAAGAAGGGGACTAAATAATATTCCCTCCGTATCCCAATTACCTGTCCAAGAAGGGGACTAAATAATATTCCCTCCGTATCCCAATTACCTGTCAAAGAAGGCGACTAAAATGGGGAAGGTGAAACGGGTTTGTAGCCTTGGCCGGCAACCTGACTAAGGGAAGGACAAATCTGTAAAAGAACCCTCCCCTCATGGATTCCAGTTATAAAAGACATTGTTTACCACTAAAACCAAAAGAAAGTGAACCAAGGGTCACGAGAATGACTCCGGCATAGCCTTGATGGGTGAACCAAGGGTCACGAGAATGACTCCGGCATAGCCTTGATGGGTGAACCTAGGGTCACGAGAATGACTCCAGCATAGCCTTGATGGGTGAACCAAGGGTCACGAGAATGACTCCGGCATAGCCTTGATGGGTGAACCAAGGGTCATGAGAATGACTCCGGCATAGCCTTGATGGGTGAACCAAGGGTCACGAGAATGACTCCGGCATAGCCTTGATGGGTGAACCAAGGGTCACGAGAATGACTCCGGCATAGCCTTGATGGGTGAACCTAGGGTCACGAGAATGACTCCAGCATAGCCTCGATGGGTGAACCAAGGGTCACGAGAATGACTCCGGCATAGCCTTGATGGGTGAACCAAGGGTCACGAGAATGACTCTGGCATAGCCTTGATGGGTGAACCATGGGTCACGAGAATGACTCCGGCATAGCCTTGATAGGTGAACCAAGGGTCACGAGAATGACTCCGGCATAGCCTTGATGGGTGAACCAAGGGTCACGAGAATGACTCCGGCATAGCCTTGATGGGTGAACCAAGGGTCACGAGAATGACTCCGGCATAGCCTTGATGGGTGAACCAAGGGTCACGAGAATGACTCCAGCATAGCTTTGATGGGTGAACCAAGGGTCACGAGAATGACTCCGGCATAGCCTCGATGGGTGAACCAAGGGTCACGAGAATGACTCCGGCATAGCCTTGATGGGTGAACCATGGGTCACGAGAATGACTCCGGCATAGCCTTGATGGGTGAACCAAGGGTCACGAGAATGACTCCGGCATAGCCTTGATGGGTGAACCTAGGGTCACGAGAATGACTCCATCATAGCCTTGATGGGTGAACCTAGGGTCACGAGAATGACTCCGGCATAGCCTTGATGGGTGAACCTAGGGTCACGAGAATGACTCCATCATAGCCTTGATGGGTGAACCTAGGGTCACGAGAATGACTCCATCATAGCCTTGATGGGTGAACCTAGGGTCACGAGAATGACTCCGGCATAGCCTTGATGGGTGAACCTAGGGTCACGAGAATGACTCCATCATAGCCTTGATGGGTGAACCTAGGGTCACGAGAATGACTCCATCATAGCTTTGATGGGTGAACCTAGGGTCACGAGAATGACTCCATCATAGCCTTGATGGGTGAACCAAGGGTCACGAGAATGACTCCTGCATAGCTTTGATGGGTGAACCTAGGGTCACGAGAATGACTCCATCATAGCCTTGATGGGTGAACCAAGGGTTACGAGAATGACTCCATCATAGCCTTGATGGGTGAACCAAGGGTCACGAGAATGACTCCATCATAGCCTTGATGGGTGAACCAAGGGTTACGAGAATGACTCCGGCTTAGCCTTGATGGGTGAACCAAGGGTCACGAGAATGACTCCGGCATAGCCTTGATGGGTGAACCAAGGGTCACGAGAATGACTCTGGCATAGCCTTGATGGGTGATCCTTTTCCTGGATATCAGTGTTCAATGAACCTGACTCACCAACCTCCTATTGTTTACCTGGCCCAATGGACTAAATCATCGCTAATGACACAGACGTGTCATGACCCTGAAGCCCCACTTACTGATTAAATCTCGAAGGAGATTTCTGGGTCTGGGTTTGGAACATCCTAATACTATTGGATAATGACTGACTGCACTTCCTATTTGGAGAACTGTTGAGGCTGTGGATTAACATAGAGGTCATCTCCTAATTGAGGTGACCAGGCAGTGGTGAGATCAATAGTGATGGTTATATGTTCTACTGGTCTAGTTAACAATAATATCAGATAATGGCAGTGGCTGTGATAATCCCATGCTCCCTTGTTCCCTCAGTGGTGGGGGTTAAGCTACTCCAGTTGATGAGCATATACTGCTTGAGAGACAGAAGCATATGTTAGACTTAATATTATCTTTCATAGCAGTGTACGCTTTTATTGAGAAGAGAAATTTAGAAGACAAAGAGTTCTATTCCAAACTTGACTGTATTGAGGACTAGCACAACGCTCGGGAGACTTGCCCTTGGAAACTTTAATACAGTTATTGTTACTGTGAGAGATGTGTAGTTCCTCATGGCTCTGGTAACAATAATGTGACCTATTCTTGAACTTCACATGTTAATGAAGTCGGGGATTGCAAGAATCTGAGACAAGATCTGCAATGCTGGCAATGCTATAAAGGAGATTGACCACATTCTTGTAAGCATTCAATGGAAGACCCTTCACAATTGTTAGGTGTTCAGGACTTCTTTGCTACCGACCATAGGCTCGTTGTTGCTACACTATGGCTGCACATTAAAACCAGTAGAAATCTGTAAATGTTTCCAGCAAAGTTTTCATTCTGAAATTCTCAAGGATGAAGAGTGTGCAGGAGAGCATGTTTTAATGGCCATAAATCAGTCGGCAATCTCAAGAACATTGATTTTCACTTTGCACATGATTCAGTGATCCTAGTGGAGCATCTGAAGATTCTTACACAGCTTTTAAGGCACTACATGATTAGTCAGACCTTCTATGTGTAAAGGTATCTTGGGTTGAGACTAAAGTTGAAGCATGTGGGTGGTGGCTTTTTGGGTGAAGCAGTGTAGTCTGAACAAGCATGTGGCTAGCACATAGAGGACTTTGAAATATTTACACAGCTTGGTAATGTGATCAATAACAGTGATGGGTCAGGTCATATGTTCTTCATTACCTCGACGTAACCTATGGGGTTATGAATTTTCTATACAAGAATAAACACATACATACACACACACACACACACACACACACACACACACACACACACACACACACACACACACACACACACACACACACACAAATAAGTAATTCAATCACACTATCAATCTATCAACATAGTTATCTATTAATCTCTCTGTTCATGTACAGTATTCAGTATATATCTACCAGTCCTGTGACAGGCTACTCCTCTCTTTCTCTCTGAATGTTCCCCCACTCCCTCGTTCTAGTCTTTGGCTTACTATCGTTTGTTCAGAAGATTTATAACAAACACACACTCATTCGCCTACTGTCTCTTTTTTTTCTCTTTCTCACTCCAACTCCTCACTCTCACTCTCTCCACATACACACACACACACTCTCTCTCTCTCTCTCTTATATATTAATTATCATAATATCATGCTCCAATGCACAGTCATTTGAGTGTGAATAGACTAAAAGGTAAAGACGAAAATATCTGTGGTGACAATCTGCTTAGACCCTCAGCCACTTTCACACTCTCTGCCTCTCTCTTTCTCTCTCTCTCTCACACACACACACACATATTGTAGGCTCCACACACACACACACACACACACACACACACACACACACACACACACGAAATACTACTACTGCTTATTTGTTTTCTATGTGAGTGAGGGAGACAAAAGACAGAACTGCCTGTATTGAGTGTCTCCCCCAGAGTTGAAAGAATGACATGGCCAAAAACAAGGGACGTTCGAACCAAAATGCCTGGACACACGGAGTTTGAAGCAATTTAAGTCATAGGAAGAGGGAAAGACTGATTCTGGGAGAGAGTTCCAGAGCTCAGCAGTTGAATAGAAGAAAGACAGAATAACGTTTCCCTCTTGAGTTGGAGAGTTGCCCAGAGAAGGGGTGGGATTGTGTTGCAAGACGGGTACTACATACTCTACGTAGAGGAGGTGGTACACACTGGGTAAGCCCTGAGGAGCTGATTATTGTAGTAGAGATAGAATAGCGAGAGAGATTCAACATTGCGGCTGAGAGAGAGAGATTGCAAAAAGCTGGTGAGTGGACGGGAGTTAATGATACGAAAGGCTTTCCTTTCTGCTTTGTGTAGGAGTGTGGTGTGAGAGGATCCTCCCCACACATGTGAACAATACTCAATACAAGGACGCACTGTGCCTCTGTACAGAGCAAGAAGCTGTGCAGGGGTAAAGAACCCTTGAGGCGGTTTAGCACACCCAGCTTCTGGGAGGCTGCCTTAGCAAGACTGGTAATATGGTCGTTCCAAGAGAGAGCAGAAGAAAAAGAGACACTGAGAATATTGAGAGAAGATGAAGGATTAATTTTGTATTGTTGAAGTGTAAGGCATAGTCCTCGGGGAGTTCCGGACGGGTAATAATATGAAGAAATTGGGTTTTTGAAGCATTAAAGGCAACAAGGTTTTCTCTGCCCCATTTGGAAATAGTTAGATCAGAAGATAAGAGTTGCATGGCTTCTTTACGTTTGTTTTTTGAGGGACTGCTGGCTGGGGCGTTTAGGAAAACTAATTGAGTAGTGTACGGTAGAGTGAGTCGTCTGCATATGAATGGATGGGACTGGAGATACAGTTGAGATAATTTATGAAAATTAGAAAGAGAATAGGAGATAGGACAGAGCCCTGAGGAACTCCGTAGTTGATAGGATGAGGAAGTGAGTGATGACCATCCACAAACATTGCTATGGAATGGAGAGAAAGGAAATTAGAGACAAAGGCACAGATGGAGGGATAGAAACCGAAGGAGGGTAGTTTAGAAATTAAAGATTTGTGCCAGACTCTATCGAAGACCTTCGATATATCTAATGCAATGGAAAAGGTCTCACCAATGGTCCCGAAAGGTGAATAACCAAGAGTTAGTAAGATATGAAAGAAGATCACCAGTAGAGCGACCCTTAAGGAAGCCATACTGGTGATCTGAGAGTAGATTATGAGAAGAGAAATGCTTAAGAAATTTGGAAGTAAGAATAGTTTCAAAAACTTTAGAGATACAAGATATGAGAACAATTAGACGATAGTTGGAGGGTTGAGAGCGGTCACCCTTCTTTGGGACAGGTTGAATGAGAGCAAACTTACAGCAAGAAGGGAAGACATTAGAGGAGAGAAAGGGATAAAAGAATTTTCCTAGGCAGGGAGTCCGCACGGAAGCACAGTTTCTAAGTGCAACAGGAGGAACACCATCTGGACAGACCGTACGTCTTCTTAGTTTTAAGCTCAGAGAGGGTAGAATATACATCTTTAGAAGAGATTAGGATATTAGGCATAAGTACGAGAGAGGGGGATGGAGAGTACAAAGGAGTACAAAGGAATACAAAGGAAATCAAGCAACAACAGGTCTAGTGACCCTTCTAGGCTGCTTGTCCTCCAAAACACTGAGGATCAAGTGTCCAAACAGTGGTTTAGAGTGGGTAAGGGAACATTGGAAAGGGAACTACTGCCCTGGAACTAATGTCCGTGGCAGGATTAGGAAGTTAGTAGGGGACAGATGGGTTAGTAACTGAGGGGGGGATAAAATAAAGTTATTCATTTACAAACGCAGTCAGTCGCGGGTTTGATGCGAGATATTTGTCTAGGCGGAGTTTAAATGAATCAACGGTGCTGCAGTCTATAATGTCTCGGGGAAGCCCATTCCACAAGTTGACAACTCGATTGAAGAAGAAATTCTTAGATTCGTGCGAGTTAAAAGATTTACCAATAATTTTGCAACCGTTTTCCCGCGTGTAATTAGATTGGTCGATAGTGAAGTACTTACTACAGTTCATATTGTCGATGCCTTTGATGATTTTGAACACTTGAATTAAGTAACCTCTTAATCTGCGCTGGGTTAAAGGAAATAGATTTAATTCTCTAAGACGCTCTTCGTATGGTTTGTTCTTTAGGCTAGGTATCATTTTGGTAACTCTATGTTGAACTCGTTCTAGCTTGTTTATATCTTTTTGGTAATAAGAGCACCAGGATTGAACGCAGTATTCCAGAAGAGGGCGGACTAAGGAATTGTAAAGGGTTAGGATAACTTCTTTGGATTTATGCTCAAATGACCTGCCTATAAAGCCAATTATTTTGTTTGCCTTCTTAACAACTTCTGAACATTGTTGACTCGGTTTTAGGTTTCTCGATATTCTTACTCCCAGATCGGTTTCTCTGTTTACATTCTTAAGCTGAGTACCATTCATCGAATAGTTTGCTTTCTCATTTAGGTATCCGATATGTAGTACTTTACATTTATCCGCATTGAAACTCATTTGCCAAATTTGGGCCCAACATGACAATTTATTTAGATTGTGTTGCATATCGTCAACTTGTTCTTTTGAGAGTACGCTATTTGCAATTTTTGTATCGTCGGCAAATTTTGAGATTGTACAGGTGAGACCCTCATCTATGTCGTTGATGTAAATTAGAAAGAGAATTGTCCTAGTACCGATCCCTGGGGTACCCCGCTACTTACATTGGTCCATTTAGATGCCTTACCGTGTATGACTACTCTTTGCTTTCTGTCGCTGAGCCAATTTTCTATCCATTTCAACACACCGTCTTGTATTCCATGCGCTTTTAGTTTTAGCAGTAAACGTTTGTGGGGAGAGAGAGGGAGGAATAGCACCGGTATCATCCAAGGTGGAGTTTCTAGCAAAAGTTTGAGCGAAGAGTTCAGCTTTGTCAGAGGAAGAAGTGATGGTTGTGCCATCAGAGTGGAAAAGGGGAGGGAAAGACGAGGAAGAAAAATTGCTGGAGAGGTTTTTGGCTAGATGCCAGAAAGCTTGGGAAGAGCTAGAGTTGGATAGTTCGTTGCACTTATTATTGATGAAAGAGTGTTTGGCAAGTCGAAGAACAGATTAGGCTTGTTTCCCGGCAGAAACATAGGAAGAATGAGATTCTTGAGTTTTAAGGAGTCGGTACTGTTTGAATGCTTCCTCCTTGTTGTGGACAACAGTTGAACAAGCGTGAGTAAATCAAGATTTTTTTGCATTAGACTGAGAGAAAGAAAATGGAATGTATGCTTCCATGCCCGAGAGGATTACCTCGGTAATACGTTCAGCACACTCCGAGTGTCCAAGGCCACGGAAGCAAAAGTCATTCCATGGGAAATCAAAGAAGTACCGCCGAAGAGCCTCCCAGTCGTCAGCGTCAAAGTGCCACAAGTGCCGCCGGCTGGGAGGATCGGGTGGCCTTACCGGAGGGATAGGATAGGTGACAGAGATAAGTTTATGGTCGGAGGAGCCCAAAGGAGAGAAAAGATATACAGTATAAGTAGAAGGGTTAGAAGTTAAAAATAAGTACAAAATGTTGGGCCGATCTCTGAAGCAATCTGGGATACAGGAGGGTTACTGGACTCACTGCTCTAACTGCTCATTTAAAATAGAAAAGACATAGGCTTGTTCACCAGGTTGGTCAGTGGAAAGAGAGGAGAGCCATTGGCGGTGGTGAACATTGAAATCTCCTAGGATGGAGATTTCTGCGAAAGGAGAGATAGATAGAATGTGTTCCACTTTAGAAGTTAGATAGTCAAAGAATTTTGGACAGTCAGTAGAATTAGGGGTGAGATAAACAGCACAGAAATATTTAGCTTGAGAATAACAAGAAAGCTTTAGCCAGAAAGTTGAGAATTCAGAAGAGTCAAAGTTGGGAACACGAAAGAAAGCGATAGTGTTCCGCACATATACGCAACATCCACCTTTAGCTTGAAACTGAGGATAGAGGTAGTAGGAGGATGCAGAAAAGGGTTTGCTGTCAGTAATCTGAGACACCTGAATTTTCTGTGAGAAAGAGAAAATCAGGGTTTGCAGAGGAGAGGTGGTCTTCCACAGAGTGGAAGTTAGAGGAAAGGCCACGAATGTTGCTGAAGTGAATAATAAGAGTAGAAAGTAGTGGTCCAGAGCATTTTATGGAGTCGTTGCCAGGGGTCAGTTCATTGTGGGCATTTCTGATCCCACCCCTGGGGACTCTGAGACGGGTCGTGGTTGCGTCATATATTTTGCAAAGAGAGGTAGTGTAGTGTGTTTGTATTATAATGTAATGATAGGAGGAGAAGGTGTTTTAGAGGGCAGGCTGGGGTTGCCCTCATCAATTTTGATGAGGCACAGAAAGAATCAGCTATGGAGGCCAAGTGATGAAACAGGAGCTCCTCTAGCTGTCCTTATCAACCACCTAGCACTCCCCCGGAGTACCACCCTGTTCGGCTGGTGCCTACAGCCTCCTACTACTACTACTACTACTACTACTACTTTCTCACTTTACTAGTTTCTCACTTGGGTTGGTCATGGTGAGACAAGAGGGACAGTACACCATCAGGAAATGTTAAACAGTCGGAAAGAATTTAAACAGGCATTAAATAATTGCAAAGTAAATGAACAAAACAAAGATTGTCAGTCTATTATGGAAAAATATGCGCTAAAAAATAAGGTTAACTTTTGGAATTATGTAAGGAAAACAAGGGAATTAAATAAGTCATCCAATGTAATTGATGGTCAGAGTGGTGATTCGGACATCACACAAATATTTTATCAAAAATTTCTTCTTAGCCCGCCGGTAAACAGTCCTGAAGCTGAAACTGAGTTTTGTGATCACCTTAAACGAATGTGGCCTCATTGTAAAAAAATGAATCTAATAACAACAAGCAATACACTAAGGAAGTACATTCTGCACCTTAACTCCGGTCAAGAACATGACCAAATCCACACAATTTTTTTAAGAAACTCATCAGAAACCTTTTTAGATAATCTTGCTCACTTTGTAAATACTTGTTTTATGCATTGCTATCTCCCTGGGAACTTACTGAAGGGCACTATTACTCCTATGCTAAAAGACACCAAGAAAAACATCACAGAATCTTCAAATTACCGACCTGTAATGCAGTCCTGTGTTTCTTGAAACTTTTTGAATTATATATTCTAGAAATCGTAACAGAAAAAATATATTTAAATTTTAGACAGCTAGGTTTTAAAGCTGGATCCTCAATTACTTATGCTTGTTTTATCCTCAAAGATGCAATGAAAAAATATACTAACTTCAAGAAGTCAGCACTGGCCACATTCATAGATCTTAGCAAGGCCTTCGATCAAGTTGATCACTTTATTTTAGCAAAACAGTTTTTTAACAGTAATCTACCGGTAGACCTTATTTTTATTGTGCTACATTTCCTAAAAAATTAAACAAAATTTAAAATGGCAGACATCATGCAGTGAGTACAGTTACATTGAAAAG
>JBAKBP010023944.1:0-5000 GCA_037953745.1 Lithodes maja
CAATAATCTTATAAACAGACATATATCACCTCTCTCTCTCTCTCTCTCTCACGTTAACCATCCTGTAGCTTAGTAAGTAACACTGCACGATATTTCGCTGTGTATTGACTGATAAACTTTGTGTTTATCACAAGACTCCTGCTCGGACAGGGCGCCACTAGCGCCATCTATTGTTTTGTTTTGCTTTGTAAACAAACGCTCTCTTATACTATTTTATATAAAATCGTAGCCCTAATTTTACCATTACCTACTGTAGTAAGTATCTATTTAACTGCCTTGTATGTAAGTAAAGCTTTGCATATTAATTTGCTAATAAACAATATTGTTTACTAACTAACCTGCCTAGAGAGACTAACGCCGACGCCATTTTGTAAACAAACCTTTTGGGGGATTATACATTAAATTCCAGCAAATTTTGTACCAAATTTAAGTGCATTCATTTATCTTTTCCCCTAGATATATTCTTGACTTTTTCTCCTCAGACTGATTTTACTTTAAGCTAAGGGTGGTATTTGTACAAACTAACCTAGCCTACCCAACCTGCCAAGCTTTTGACCTAACCCAAACCTAGCCTAGCCTATAGCCAGCCAATCTGTTTTATTATTAACTCTTGTAGATATTGTATTTAGTATCCTACTGTAGCTATACAGTATATATCTGTAATTTTAGTTGTTGCTTGCACGTTCTTGTAATAACCTTTGACTGATACACTTTTTTTATCTAAAAAGAGTAGGCTACTGCTTTACTAGGCTACAGTGACACCAGGTCCATCTGTTGACACAGTATATTAACCCCTTGTGTGCAGTCACACTTTATTTTTATATAATCTCTATTTGGTGAATTGTATATTTAGTTACATATTCTGTTATACATATATTTGTTTAAGGTTAGGTTATCACACCTGGTAGCCTATTTCTGCGAATTTCAATTTTATTATTTTCGGTTAGGCTATTCAACGCTGGTAGCCTATTATTGCGTATTTCAATTTAAAAAAAAAACTTTTGGTTAGGCTATCGCCCCTGGAAGCCTAATTCTGCGTATCTCAACATTTTGTTTTCGGTTAGGCTATCACCCCTGATAACCTATTTCTGCGTATTTCAGCATATTTGTTTTCGGTTGAAGTGATTGAAGTGTTTTTAAAGTGAGTGAAGTGTTTAAAGTGAGTGAATTGTTTTTTAAGTGAGTGAAGTGATCTGAAGAAAGTGACTGTCACCATGCCTCGCGCTTGTGCGAACTGCGCCGGTAGGTTTGGTGAGTCCATGTTTGCTACTATCGATCTCAAGATTGCCGGCTCTGCCAGCAACGAGAGAATTTTACAGTGAAATTAGATGAAGCCTACAACAAGATCAACGTCCTCACCATGAAGCTGGAATCACTCCAAGAGTTTGTAACACTCAACGTTGGAGTACCACAAACTTCAATTGTCACCGCAACTCCAGTAGCCACCAACGCCCCAACGTCAACTGCCAACAATTCAACGCCTACAGTAGCCACTTCAGCTGATGTATCCGATACTCAAGATACAAATAGTGACTCTCTTCCCCCTCAAGACAACTTCCGTGTCGTGAGGAACAACGTTTGCCCCAAGACCAGGAAACACATACCGATTACCGAGTGTCAAAACCGTTTCCAGATACTCGCAGACTCAGATGACGAAGAGGAAATAGAAGAAGTCCGGCTCGTGGGAGACTCGATGATACGTGGTCAGCTCACAGAGTTTTGCGCCAGGGCACCTAAGGCCAGGAAGCGCTTTTGTATCCCTGGTGGTGGTGTGGATGACGTAGTTGCAGCAGTTGACGAAGTATCAAAGCTGGCCCCTGCTAATACAATGTACGGTCATCCACGTTGGATCCAACGATGTGCAGCGAACCCGGTCGGAAGATTTGCTTTTAAAGTACCAGCAGCTGATCAAGTCGTTTAAGGAGAAGTCATCAAGGATCATCGTCTCAGAATCGTCCCCCGGCTCGGTGTAGAGAGCCGATTTTACAACATAGCCACCAGCACAAATCGTTGTCTAGCAAACCTCTGCAGGAAGGAGAACGTGGGATTCGTCGACACCTGGGACAATTTCTACTACGATGACTATTTGTTTTCGGACGATGGAGTTCATCTGAACCAGGTGGGAGCAGCACGTTTTGGGCGTCTTCTCAACGATGCGGTGAAGATTTTCGGAGAAGAAATCGACTCAGCACAGGACAACAGGAAGGAGGACCGAAGACAGCGAGGACGGCAACCTACAAAGAAATTAAATACTAATCCGTCAAAAACCGCGAATTTGGATAAATCTCCACCAACACGACCCAAATTCAAAACCGTCAGGGATAACGACCGAGGACCGAGGACAGCCATGAATGTAAATGTAGATCCGACCAGAACCAAAAATTCGATGAAAGAACGTTCTGCGAGTTCTAAAACCGCAACTTTAAAGGTTTTCTATGCAAACGCTCGTAGCATACGCAATAAATTTTCAGATTTAGAGGAACTAGTGTTTACAGAAAATTATGATGTGATTGGCATAACAGAATCTTGGCTCAATACAGAGATAGAGACTTTTAGCAGAGTATTCACTTCCCGGTTATGTAATGTTTGAGAACAGCCGAATAAATAAAAATGGAGGTGGCGTTTTATTTTATATCAAAGAAAGTCTTAACCCGACCCTCGTGTCAAAACCTCAAATTGTGAACGTCGACACATCTTTTGTGCTAATAAAGAATAATAAAGGTACAAAAATATTACTTGCGTTAATATACAGACCTCCAGCTCAATCAGTGCAAACTGACGAGAAATTTACGAACAAATTGCAGATGTAAGTAACTCACAAGATACCGTAATTTTTGGCGACTTTAATTTACCTGTGACCAAGTGGGGCGATACTCTTACTTCACACTCCGGACATGACTTGTATACGAACTTGCAAGAGAGTTCGCTTTATCAATTGTTCGAACGCCGACCCGTGGTAATAACGTTCTTGACATTGTACTTGCAACAAAAGAAGAATTGATAGAGAATTTGAATGTTGGTGATGAATTCAGTAACAGCGACCATCGTACGATAACTTTCACTTTAAAGTTTACTAGTAACGAACCAAATAGTAGCATCGAAAAGTCCCTAATTTCAAGAAAGCAAACTTCCATAAACTTAGAGCTATGTTTAAAGAAACTGACTGGAGCTTTTTAATTAACAATAACGACATAAATACATCTTGGAAGTTATTCGAAACCACTTACCTAAAAGCAGTGCAAGACTGCATACCATCGAAAATACGGCGTCCAGGCCATAATAATAAGCCCAAATGGTGGAATAAAGATATTTCAAACTGCCTGCTTGCTAAAAAATTTGCTAATGATAGATTAAAATCCTCACAAAATGACGAAGAACGGGTGAAATTTGTAGAGCTACGACGCAAAGCCAAAAAGTTAATTAAGCAAAGTAAAAAGACCTTAGAGTTACTTATTGCGAATCAAAGTAAAACAAACCCGAAAGAATTCTATAGTTATATCAGAAAGAAAAAAGTAGTTACTTCAACTGTTGGACCGTTAGTCGATGAAAAAGGAGAATACACCAAAGACGAAGTACAAATGAGTAATGCCCTCAATACCTTCTTTGCATCAGTTTTTACAACCGAAGACCTCAGTGATATCCCTACACCATCGCCGATTCAGATTGATAATTCAGATGTTCTAAGCAATATCACCGTTACAGAGAGAGAAGTATTGAATTGTTTAGATAACTCAAAGTAAATAAAACGCCAGGACCTGATACAATCTCGCCTAGAGTTAGTTCTAAAGGAAGCTAAGAATGAGCTCTCCAAACCACTGACATTACTATTCAATAAATCCTTGCAGTCTGGAACTATGCCTGATCAGTGGAAGCTAGCCAACGTAACACCGATATTCAAAAAAGGCAGCAAATCCCTACCCTGTAACTATCGTCCAATTAGCTTAACCTCAGTTGTATGTAAAATGCTAGAAACGGTCATACGAGACAGACTCGTAAATCACTTAGAGGAAAATAACATACTTAAAGATACTCAACACGGCTTTCGTAAAAAACGTTCCTGTTTAACAAACCTCTTAGACTTCTTCCACGATATCCTCAACCTCTACGATGAGAGTAAAGCTGTAGATATTATATACCTTGATTTTCAAAAGGCCTTTGACAAAGTTCCCCACAAACGTTTACTGCTAAAACTAAAAGCGCATGGAATACAAGACGGTGTGTTGAAATGGATAGAAAATTGGCTCAACAACAGAAAGCAAAGAGTAGTCATAAACGGTAAGGCATCTAAATGGACCAATGTAAGTAGCGGGGTACCCCAGGGATCGGTACTAGGACCAATTTTCTTTCTAATTTACATCAACGACAGAGATGAGGGTCTCACCT
Organism: Lithodes maja; assembly: GCA_037953745.1. Classification (NCBI taxonomy): domain Eukaryota; kingdom Metazoa; phylum Arthropoda; class Malacostraca; order Decapoda; family Lithodidae; genus Lithodes; species Lithodes maja. The sequence continues at coordinate 4,384 of JBAKBP010023944.1, forward strand.
GCACAATCTCAAAATTTGCTGACGATACAAAAATTGCAAATAGCATACTCTCAAAAGAACAAGTTGACGATATGCAACACAATCTAGATAAATTGTCATGTTGGGCCCAAATTTGGCAAATGAGTTTCAATGCGGATAAATGTAAAGTACTACATGTCGGATACCTAAATGAGAAAGCAAACTATTCGATGAATGGCACTCAGCTTAAGAATGTAAACAGAGAAACTGATCTGGGAGTAACAATATCGAGTAACCTAAAACCGAGTCAACAATGTTCAGAAGTTGTTAAGAAGGCAAACAAAATAATTGGCTTTATAGGCAGGTCATTTGAGCATAAATCCAAAGAAGTTATCCTAACCCTTTACAATTCCTTAGTCCGCCCTCTTCTGGAATACTGCGTTCAATCCTGGTGCCCTTATTACCAAAAAGATATAAACAAGCTAGAACGAGTTCAACGTAGAGTTACCAAAATGATACCTAGCCTAAAGAACAAACCATACGAAGAGCGTCTTAGAGAATTAAATCTATTTCCTTTAACCCAGCGCAGATTAAGAGGCGACTTAATTCAAGTGTTCAAAATCATCAAAGGCATCGACAATATGAACTGTAGTAAGTAC
>JBAKBP010023944.1:10000-36073 GCA_037953745.1 Lithodes maja
ACTGACGAGATTGGTATTAAACTAGACTGACGAGAGATTGGTATTAAACTAGACTGACGAGATTGGTATTAAACTAGACTGACGAGAGATTGGTATTAAACTAGACTGACGAGAGATTGGTATTAAACTAGACTGACGAGATTGGTATTAAACTAGACTGACGCGATTGGTATTAAACTAGACTGACGAGAGATTGGTATTAAACTAGACTGACGAGAGATTGGTATTAAACTAGACTGACGAGAGATTGATTTAGATTTCCGAATGATTTGGAGAGTATAGCGCCTACCTCATCAGTTGCACAGACCCGTGTTGAATATACAAGTTAAGGGGAGATATCCACTTGAGGGAGTTTTTTCTGGACTCCTTTCTCCCTCATGTTTAGCCCCATTGCTTTTCTAATGTTAAGACGTTCGCCCCATGATTTTGATGATTATAAGAACTTTCAACCCATTTCTGTCAATTTTAAGACCTTTCGTGCAATTTAGGGGTCGATTTTATCCTGGCGAGCGATAGCGAGCCTGTAATTTAAGAGGAACCGGCTTTCAGCCGGGACATTTTTCTACCGAAAAATGTACAAATTTATCTTGAAAGGGGCTCAAGGGGGTGTAATCTTAAGCTTGATGGATATCTAGAGACCAAACTAAAAACCTCCCCTTAAGAGGAAAAGCTTGGAGTGTATCAAAGTGAGGCTATAGTGTAACGATCCTGTAACGCGTCTTTATTGGCTTATATATTTATCTTATTATTTTTAGGTTTCCTCCCTAGACCTCCATTAAGATAAATGTTTACACTTTTCCGTAGAAAAATGTCCTGGCCGAAGGCCGATTCCTCCTAAATTTACTGGAAAAAATCTAAAACTAAGTGGCACGAAATGACAAAAAAAAAAAAAAAAAAGTGAATGGTTGTAACATCGCCAAAATAATGTGACGAACGTCTTAACATCTGAAAACTAATGGGGCTAAACATGAGGGAGAAGGGGGCCCCGAAAACTGAACCATATCTCTGCCCTTGTAGCTGCTAATAATCTAAGTGTTGTTAGGGCGCCAGGGTAACGATCCTGTGACGCCCGACTCACCGCCACGGGGCGTCACCAAGTCTGTCAACCCCACTATATGGAGGAAGGTGGCGTGTACCATAAAGATAAAACTGTGATGGAAAAAAAAAAAAAAAAAAAAAAAAACACACACACACGCACACACAATTATATTAGTTTTTACATTTTTACTGACGTGCTTGTGGTACGGTTATACACATAATACACATACACATACACATACACATATTTTTACTGACGTGCTTGTGGTACGGTTATACACATAATAAAATGTAATCTGCATACTACTAAATATATATAATGCCCACGACACATTTCACTTTGAAACGGTGTAAGAATATGAAGAACATGATATTATGAAATTAACAAATACATGGTTTACTGATACTATATATGAACATTGGCATTTTGAAATCAAACTATTACTAAACATAAAAGAAACTCGAACAAATATTTAAACTGGCATGAACAAAACGAGAGAGTGCGTATTATCCAAATAGAGAGATATTGCCATTTAATCTTGGAATACTTATAATAAAAAAATGGATAAAAGACGAGGAGGACAAATCAGGTCATTACAAAATACATATCAAATCAAGTATTAATGAAAGTGAAATGACTTTCTTTAATGAGAAAAGTAGCAACCCTTAAGGGGAGATTTCCACCTGGGAAGATTTTTTTCTGAACCTCTTCCTCCCTCATGTTTAGCCCCATTGCGTGTGAGATTTAAAGACGCTTGTCCCATTAGTTTGTCGATTTTAAGAACCCTCGCCCCATTTCTGTCAATTTTAAGACCATTCGTGCCATTTTTTCCTGGCGAGCGATAGCGAGCCTGTAATTTAAGGGGCACCGGCCTTTGGCCGGGACATTTTTCTACCGAAAAATGTACAAATTTATCTTGAAAGGGGGTCAAGGGGGAGTAATATTAAGCTTGATGGAAGTTTAGGGAATCAACTAAAAACCTCCCCTTAAAATAAGTAACGATAAAATAATTATAGAAGTCAAATTTGTGGCCAGGAAATTAAATGCAAAACAAAAACATATAAGTAAAAGCATGATACGAATAAACAGGATACGAGATAACAAGGAAAACGTAACAAATGCGAGCAATAGAAAATGGAAAGCTGCCAAAGGAGAAAATGGGAGTTAAGGGGGGGTGACCTGTTTTTGTTCTGTCCTTTTCTATCTTTCTCTGGCTTGTATCCATTTGGCCCCATTCAGCCTACTGTTTTAAGACGTTTATCCCCATCCAGGTGTCAATTTTTTACTGGTGAGCGGTAGCGAGCCAGCATATTTTTTATTTTTGTTTGACAGCAGGCTAAATTTGTACATTTTTTGATAGAAAAATGTCTCCGGCGAAGCCGGATTTCTTCATATAATGCTGGCTCGCTATCGCTCGACAGGAAGAAATCGACACCTAGATGGGGATAAACGTCTTAAAATAGTTGGCTGAATGGGGCCGAATGGATACAAGCCAGAAAAAGAGAGAAAAGGACAGAAATAACAAAAAGCAGGTGCTAAAAGAGTGACAAAGAGGAGGGACTGTATTAGATCAAAGGGCGTCACTGGCTAACTCAACAAGGGCGTACCACTCCTGGGGCTAACGTCAACACCGGTACCTGCTGGGAGAAGGGAAGACAGAAGAAAAGAATAGCAAAGTGGAGTAGACTGGAGAAAAGGGGGGATGAAAGCAGAATATGAAAACAAATAGCAAAGTGGAGTAGAGAGGAGAAAGGGGTAAAGAAAGGAGAGGAGAGAAAGGGGTAAAGAAAGGAGAGGAGAGAAAGGGGTAAAGAAAGGAGAGGAGACACACATAATAACAAAGTGAAGTAGAGCGGAGAAAGGAGAGTAGAAGAGAAGAAAAGAATAGCAAAGTGGAGTAGAGCAGAAAAACGGGAGAAGAGAAGAGAGGAGAGGAGAGGAGAGGAGAGGAGAGAAATACTAAAATAACAGAAAAGACTTAGAAGATAAAGGTAAAAATGGCAGAAGGAAGAGATGAAGGATTATATTAGCTGAAGGGGCATCATTTGATAACTCAACAAGGGCGTCAACACCGGCACCCGCTGGGAAAACAAAAGAGTAGAAAGAAAGAAAAGAATAGCAAAGTGGAGTACAGCGGAGAACGGGGAGAAGAGAAGAAAAAAACCGCACACAGAAACAAGAGAACATAATAAAGTGAAAGATTAAAAAGAGGACAAAGTTGGGACCAAGGACAAGGCATCAGAAGATAAGTTAGCAAGGACGTGAGGCTCCTGAGGGGGCCGACGACAACACCTGAAATGCTAGAGCCAATATTAAGGAACCTGAAGGAAGACGAGAGGAGATATAATAAAGAGGAGAGGTAGAAAGAGGAGATATAATAAAGAAGAGAGGTAGAAAGAGGAGATATAATAAAGAAGAGAGGTAGAAAGAGGAGATATAATAAAGAGGAGGTAGAAAGAGGATATAATAAAGAGGAGAGGTAGAAAGAGGAGATATAATAAAGAAGAGAGGTAGAAAGAGGAGATATAATAAAGAAGAGAGGTAGAAAGAGGAGATATAATAAAGAAGAGAGGTAGAAAGAGGAGATATAATAAAGAGGAGAGGTAGAAAGAGGATATAATAAAGAGGAGAGGTAGAAAGAGGAGATATAATAAAGAAGAGAGGTAGAAAGAGGAGATATAATAAAGAAGAGAGGTAGAAAGAGGATATAATAAAGAAGAGAGGTAGAAAGAGGAGATATAATAAAGAGGAGAGGTAGAAAGAGGAGATATAATAAAGAGGAGAGGTAGAAAGAGGAGATATAATAAAGAGGAGAGGTAGAAAGAGGAGATATAATAAAGAGGAGAGGTAGAAAGAGGATATAATAAAGAAGAGAGGTAGAAAGAGGAGATATAATAAAGAAGAGAGGTAGAAAGAGGAGATATAATAAAGAAGAGAGGTAGAAAGAGGAGATATAATAAAGAAGAGAGGTAGAAAGAGGAGATATAATAAAGAGGAGAGGTAGAAAGAGGAGATATAATAAAGAGCAGAGGTAGAAAGAGGAGATATAATAAAGAGGAGAGGTAGAAAGAGGAGATATAATAAAGAGGAGAGGTAGAAAGAGGAGATATAATAAACTGACTAAGAGGCAAAAGACACAACAATAGAAAATAGATGTTTATTCATTTCACTCCAACAGCAAACACCTCCCAAAGAAATTAAGGAAAGTAAGCATGTGATCCACCGGAATTCGAACCTGGGTTACCACATACACATTTTAAACACTCGAACCATTACACCATCAAGGCACTTAAGAACTGAAACAAGATACTAGAAATGGAAGAATAATATGGAATAAGAGAGAAAACCAAAGCGGAAAAAAAAGGCAAAGGAGAAACCAAAGAAAACAGTTGAATAAAGCAGAGACGTAAAGAAGCGAGGGAGAGAATAATACAAACAAGTAACAGGTAAATAAGATAAGAGAGGGCCAAACATATTAGAGACGAAGGAGAAAACAAAGAAAACAGATGAGAAAGGCAGAACAGAAGCTAAGGACAACCATAGACAAACAAGAAGCAGGTGAATAAGATGAGAGAGAGAGAGGGCCAACAAAGCTAGGACCAAGGACAAGGGATCAAAGGACAGCGCAGCAAGGGCGTGAGGCTCCTGGGGGGGGGGGGGGGGGGGGCCCCGACAACAACATCTGAAGGCCCCACAGTCAATATTAACCCTCTCGGTATACCAAGACGCGTTATATAAGTTTATTCTGGCTATTATTAGAATTCTATCTATCTATCTATCTATCTATTGTCGGACGCTTTACTCTCCTTAAGGGGGGTGACCTGCTTTTTTTTATTTCTGTCCTTTTCTCTCTTTATCTGGCTTGTATCCATTCGGCACATTCAGCCAACTATTTTAAGACGTTTATCCCCATCTAGGTGTCGATTTCTTCCTGGCGAGCGATAGCGAGCCAGCATTATATGAAGAAATCCGGCTTCGCCGGAGAAATTTTTCTATCGAAAAATTTACAAATTTAGCCTGCTGTCAAACAAAAATAAAAAATATGCTGGCTCGCTACCGCTCACCAGTAAACAAATTACACCTGGATAGGGATAAACGTCTTAAAACAGTAGGCTGAATGGGGCCAAATGGATACAAGCCAGAGAAAGATAGAAAAAGGACAGAAGAAAAACAGGTCACCCCCTTAATGAGGGTGGCCATACACAGAAGGCCCCCAATTGAAGAACATCCATACAGCTCTATGTACGTACAGTATATGGGGAGAAATAGACAGCATATCACGTGACTAAACCAAGGAGGCGAAATGATAAAAGGAAAAAAACAAGATAGATCGGGAAAATACGCAAATAACAATACAATACGCAAATAACAATGCAATATAAATCACAAACGGGGGAAGATAAAACGGAAATATACGCAAATGACAATAAATGATAGAACAGCAAGGAGGCAGACAGATAAAAAAATATATATAGATACAAAATAATGAAAGATAATGAAAACAAACACAATACACGCAGATAAAGCCGCTGTCACACGAGCGCTTTTTTCGTCAATTTTCCATGAGCAAGTTTTTTCTCGTATTATTTCGGGACATTTTCGCACTGGTATCGGCAACTAAACTGAAGTTAGATTACTGTATGTTACGCGGCTGAATTCTGATAAAGCGTCATTTTTTAAGCTTCCAGACTATAATTGCCCGTAAGAATTGCTCGAAACAACGCTCGTGTGACTCCGGCTTAAGAAAATAGATGAACCATATTGAAAGGTAAAAATATGAGGATAAGAACGAATATACTACGCTAAAAGGTAAATGCTAAGCAGGTAAGAGAGAGAGAGAGGAGAGAGAGAGAGAGAGAGAGAGAGAGAGAGAGAGAGAGAGAGAGAGAGAGAGAGAGAGAGAGAGAGAGAGAGAGAGAGAGAGAGGTGTAGGTGCCTCAAAGGTAAAGATGCCACCAGGGTCAAGATGCACTTTGCTGTGTGTATAATATGGTTCACTGTTGTATCTGGCAATGGTGTGTGTGTGTGTGTGTGTGTGTAATAATAATAATAATAATAAACGGTTTATTAAAGAATGGCAGCCTCATGAGCTGAAAATACACAATGTGTGTGTGTGTGTGTGTGTGTGTGTGTGTGTGTGTGTGTGTGTGTGTGTGTGTGTGTGTGTGTGTGTGTGTGTGTGTGTGTGTGTGTGTGTGTGTGTGTGTGTGTGTGTGTGTGTGTGTGTGTGTGTGTTGTGTGTGTGTGTGTGTGTGTGAGAGAGAGAGAGAGAGAGAGAGAGAGAGAGAGAGAGAGAGAGAGAGAGAGAGAGAGAGAGAGAGAGAGAGAGAGAGAGAGAGAGAGAGAGAGAGTGAGTGAGAGAGAATGAGAGTGAGTAGGGTTGCTAGAAATGATTTGATAATATAGTGGGAGAGAGGGAGAGAGGGAGGGAGTGAGAGAGTGAGTGAGTGAGAGAGAGAGAGAATGAGAGTGAGTAGGGTTGCTAGAAATGATTTGATAATATAGTGGAAGTTACAAGAAGATAAAATTCCAAATGTACCACAACACTTTGTAAACATAACATAGAAAGGAAAATAAGAAGCCAAATAAGATACAGAGACTGCACCATATACCGGTATATGTAAGGAGAGGAGTGCCACATGAGACTACACGAGATACCGGTATATGTAAGGAGAGGAGTGCCAGAGGGAGGGGTGCCACATGAGACTACACGAGATACCGGTATATGTAAGGAGAGGAGTGCCAGAGGGAGGGGTGCCACATGAGACTACACGAGATACCGGTATATGTAAGGAGAGGAGTGCCAGAGGGAGGGGTGCCACATGAGACTACACGAGATACCGGTAGATGTAAGGAGAGGAGTGCCAGAGGGAGGGGTGCCACATGAGACTACACGAGATACCGGTATATGTAAGGAGAGGAGTGCCAGAGGGAGGGGTTGCCACATGAGACTACACGAGATACCGGTAGATGTAAGGAGAGGAGTGCCAGAGGGAGGGGTGCCACATGAGACTACACGAGATACCGGTAGATGTAAGGAGAGGAGTGCCAGAGGGAGGGGTGCCACATGAGACTACACGAGATACCGGTATATGTAAGGAGAGGAGTGCCAGAGGAGGGGTGCCACATGAGACTACACGAGATACCGGTAGATGTAAGGAGAGGAGTGCCAGAGGGAGGGGTGCCACATGAGACTACACGAGATACGGTATATGTAAGGAGAGGAGTGCCAGAGGGAGGGGTGCCACATGAGACTACACGAGATATCGGTAGATGTAAGGAGAGAGTGCCAGAGGGAGGGGTGCCACATGAAACTACACGAGATACCGGTATATGTAAGGAGAGGAGTGCCAGAGGGAGGGGTGCCACATGAGACTACACGAGATACCGGTAGATGTAAGGAGAGGAGTGCCAGAGGGAGGGTGCCACATGAGACTACACGAGATACCGGTATATGTAAGGAGAGGAGTGCCAGAGGGAGGGGTGCCACATGAACTACACGAGATACCGGTAGATGTAAGGAGAGGAGTGCCAGAGGGAGGGGTGCCACATGAGACTACACGAGATACCGTATATGTAAGGAGAGGAGTGCCAGAGGGAGGGGTGCACATGAGACTACACGAGATACCGGTATATGTAAGGAGAGGAGTGCAGAGGGAGGGGTGCCACATGAGACTACACGAGATACCGGTAGATGTAAGGAGAGGAGTGCCAGAGGGAGGGGTGCCACATGAGACTACACGAGATACCGGTATATGTAAGGAGAGGAGTGCCAGAGGGAGGGGTGCCACATGAAACTACACGAGATACCGATAGATGTAAGGAGAGGAGTGCCAGAGGGAGGGGTGCCACATGAGACTACACGAGATACCGGTAGATGTAAGGAGAGGAGTGCCAGAGGGAGGGGTGCCACATGAGACTACACGAGATACCGGTAGATGTAAGGAGAGGAGTGCCAGAGGGAGGGGTGCCACATGAGACTACACGAGATACCGGTATATGTAAGGAGAGGAGTGCCAGAGGGAGGGGTGCCACATGAAACTACACGAGATACCGTAGATGTAAGGAGAGGAGTGCCAGAGGGAGGGGTGCCACATGAGACTACACGAGATACCGGTATATGTAAGGAGAGGATATAATATCCACTAAGTAAAATACCAATTACTGAGTACATACATACATACATACTGTACTTACTTATTCATACTTACAGACAGACAGATAAACAGACAGACAAAAATACGTAAATCAGTGAAATATCCAGTAAAAATCAGGTGGCGAGAAGGGAATTGAAGGAGAGATGATGGAGGCAAAGTGATGGGATAGAGAGGAGGACGAGGAGGAGGAACCCAAACACTGTATAAAATAGCAGAAGTCTCGTTAGTGATAATTGTGATGGAGGACGCTGCTGGGGGAAGAGGAAGGAGTAGGAGGAAGAGAGGAAAATAAAGGTGAATGAGGTGTAGGAGGAGGAAAAAAGGGAGGAGCAGGAGGAAGAGAGGAAAGCAGCAGTGAATGAGGCGTAGAAGAAGAAGGAGAGTAATAGTAGGAGGACTAAGCAGTGATTATGAATGCGCTTGCGAATACATACATGCACACATACGATACATACATACATAAATGCACACATGCATACAGTAAAATAAAATATATAAAGAACTCTTTGACAGTGTAATAGAATCTCAGCCACAAAAGTAATCTTCGTATGGTCAATTTCCTAACAGTGGTCTACCTCCGAGGTTAACCAGGCGAGGAACATGTGTTACCATAGGGATCGTCTTAAAATCCACACAGAAACTCAGTAATATAGTGTTAAAAGCTTACCTACCTATACCTTCCTTCCTACCTACCTACCTACCTACCTATACCTACCTACCTATACCTACCTACCTATACCTACCTACCTTCCTACCTACCTACCTTCCTTCCTTCCTTCCTTCCTACCTACCTACCTACCTACCTACCTACCTTCCTACCTACCTACCTACCTACCTATACCTACCTACCTACCTTCCTACCTACCTATACCTACCTACCTACCTACCTTCCTATACCTACCTACCTACCTACCTTCCTTCCATCCTTCCTTCCTACCTACCTACCTACCTACCTACCTTCCTTCCATCCTTCCTACCTACCTACCTACCTACCTACCTACCTACCTACTTACCTATCTTCATACATACTTACATGACAAACATACATGCACATGTGAGTCTCGGGTGGCCAGATGGGTTTGGTAGCAGAATAAGAAAAGGAATCCTCAATATTGCAATGCACCAGTTACTAAGGAGCCCCATCTTCCGTCCCACCATAACCACTTTTAATAGTTTGCTGGGCCACTGTTTAGGTAGTAATAGTGTTGGTGGACAGGTGCCGACATGTGTACCTTTATAAGGACTTAAGGGGGGGGTGACCTGTTTTTGTTCTGTCTTTTTCTATCTTTCTCTGGCTTGTATCCATTTGGCCCCATTCAGCCTACTGTTTTAAGACGTTTATCCCCATCCAGGTGTCAATTTTTTCACTGGTGAGCGGTAGCGAGCCAGCATATTTTTTATTTTTGTTTGACAGCATGCTAAATTTGTAAATTTTTCAATAGAAAAATTTCTCCGGCGAAGCCGGATTTCTTCATATAATGCTGGCTCGCTATCGCTCGCCAGGAAGAAATCGACACCTAGATGGGGATAAACGTCTGAAAATAGTTGGCTGAATGGGGCCGAATGGATACCAGCCAGAGAAAGAGAGAAAAGGACAGAAATAACAAAGAGCAGGTCACCCCCTTAACCCATTCAACACCGGTGACATCCTTTTCATTATAATCTGGCAACTACTAAGCGATGCTAATCAATTTAAGAAGGATATCTACCATTTAAGAAGGATATCTACCAATTTAAGAAGGATATCTACAATTTACTAAGGATATCTACCAATTTAAGAAGGATATCTACCAATTTAAGAAGGCTATCTACCAATTTAAAGGCTACTGACTACATACGGTACTGAAAGATGTATTTCCGGTAAAAGTCAAATCATATACTACTGTAACATTCATGCTACTATATCAGTCCCCAATATGGCGTCAAGCTGAAAAGGTGTCTAATCACAATCGTATACAGGATGTCTGTGGAGGGGCGAGAGGAATGTGTTGGCAGACGTTGGCAGAGTATGTAGGTGATAGGTATGGAGGTGTGTGTGTGTGTGTGTGTGGTGTGTGTGTGTGTGTGTGTGTGTGTTGTGTGTGTGTGTGTGTGTGTTACCGCTGTTGGCACCTTCCATAAACATACCTGCGGCTTAACTAACCAAGGTGTGCAAGGTTCGAGGAATTCGGGACACGTGAGAGAAAAGAAGTGGGCAAGATATATATATATATATATATATATATATATATATATATATATATATATATATATATATATATATATATACAGTATATAATTATATATATACATTAACAAAATATAATAATAATAATAATAATAATAATAATAAAAAGCCTCAAAGGTAGCCAGCCAATGTATATATCTCATGGAATTAATTGGTATTTAAGACGCTATAAATATAATCTACTGTACACAAAACACGAACACTCTCCTCCTCGACATTTTAAGTGGAGATGGTCGTTTTTCTGGCCCCCCCCCCCCTTCTTCCTCATGTTTAATCCCATTAATTTTGAAATTTTTAAGACGTTCGCTCCATTAGTTTGTCAATTCTAAGACCCTTCGTCCCATTTCTTTATCGATATCAAGACCTTTAGTGACTTTTAGGTGTCGATTTTTTTCCTGGCGAGCGATAGCGAGCCTACAATCTTGACAGTTCGGCCGGGACATTTTTCTATCGAAAAATGTACAAATATATCTTGAAGGAGGGTGTTGGGCGTTTTTTTTTTTTTTTTTTTTTTTTTTTTATAAAGCTTGATGGAAGTCTAGGGAGAAAACTAAAAACAATAATAGAAAGATAAGTAAATAAGCCATAAATGCGTCCATCCCCCCCCCCCCCCCCCCCCCGCTTTTAACACCCCTGATTTACCTCGATACCCCACACAACGACTCTTTTTTACCTCCTGGATATTTATACCCTACTTAAGTTGTCACCCCAAACATTATATTTCTTCATCTCAAATATATTGGACTGCACATCTGCTTGCCCTGGTGGTAGAGAGGCTATTAAAATAAAGGGGGGGGGGACCTGTTTTTTTTTATTTCTGTCCTTTTCTCTCTTTTCTCTGGCTTGTAACCATGCGGCCCCATTCAGCCAACTATTTTAAGGCGTTTATCCCCTTCTAGGTGTCGATTTCTTCCTGGCGAGCGATAGCAAGCCAGCATTATATGAAGAAATCCGGCTTCGCCGGAGACATTTTTCTATCGAAAAATGTACAAATTTAGCCTGCTGTCAAACAAAAATAAAAAATATGCTGGCTCGCTACCGCTCACCAGTAAAAAATTGACACCTGGATGGGGATAAACGTCTTAAACAGTAGGCTAAATGGGGCCAAATGGATACAAGCCAGAGAAAGATAGAAAAGGACAGAACCAAAACAGGTGACCCCCCCTTAAAGCCATCTTATTACTACTAACACCTTCAAACATTCCCCCTACTAACTAGTCTTGCAGTATTACCGGTACTACTAACTAGTCTTGCAGTATTACCGGTACTACTAACTAGTCTTGCAGTATTACCGGTACTACTAATAGTCTTGCAGTATTACCGGTACTACTAACTAGTCTTGCAGTATTACCGGTACTACTAACTAGTCTTGCAGTATTACCGGTACTACTAACTAGTCTTGCAGTATTACCGGTACTACTAACTAGTCTTGCAGTATTACCGGTACTACTAACTAGTCTTGCAGTATTACCGGTACTACTAACTAGTCTTGCAGTATTACCGGTACTACTAACTAGTCTTGCAGTATTACCGGTACTACTAACTAGTCTTGCAGTATTACCGGTACTACTAACTAGTCTTGCAGTATTACCGGTACTACTAACTAGTCTTGCAGTATTACCGGTACTACTAACTAGTCTTGCAGTATTACCGGTACTACTAACTAGTCTTGCAGTATTACCGGTACTACTAACTAGTCTTGCAGTATTACCGGTACTACTAACTAGTCTTGCAGTATTACCGGTACTACTAACTAGTCTTGCAGTATTACCGGTACTACTAACTAGTCTTGCAGTATTACCGGTACTACTAACTAGTCTTGCAGTATTACCGGTACTACTAACTAGTCTTGCAGTATTACCGGTACTACTAACTAGTCTTGCAGTATTACCGGTACTACTAACTAGTCTTGCAGTATTACCGGTACTACTAACTAGTCTTGCAGTATTACCGGTACTACTAACTAGTCTTGCAGTATTACCGGTACTACTAACTAGTCTTGCAGTATTACCGGTACTACTCTTACTATCATTACCCCCTAGTACTACACCTTGTCAATTTCTTAAGGGGAGGTATTTACTTTGTTCCCTAGACCTCCATCAAGCTTAAAATTACACCCCCTTGAGTCCCTTTCAAGATAAATTTGTACATTTTTCGGTAGAAAATTCCTCTTAAATTACAGGCTCGCTATCATTCGCCAGGAAAAAATCGACACCTGATTGCACGAAAGGTCTTAATATGGGGGTGAAAGTTCTTAAAATCGCTAAACTAATGGGGCAAATGTTTTATAATATCAAAAGCAATGGGGCTAAACATGAGGGAGAAAGGGGTCCAGAAAAAATCCCTCAAGTGGAGATCTCCCCTTAAACCCATGACCACTCCTCTACCTCATCAACATTGTATTTAAGTACCTCACACAACTTCAATTAACACCTTTTTCCATTAGCCCCTTCCACTACTACTTTGCGGGTGCCCAACCCCGAAAGGGGTTGAAATAGGGAGCTATCCCCCCGCCAAAGGCGGCTTTCTAGGGCCTTTCCTAGCTGTTGCTGAGAGGATTGGGTTCTAGTCATGTGGTGATGGGCTGGTCTATCAGAGTGAGAACTGAGCGATCTCTGACTGTTCCTTTTACTTATATATTTTCTAGATCTCAAGTGACGCCGTCTCTTCCGTGGATTGACCTCCCAATCTACCAAGATTGGAAGCCAAAGCGTCACATTTTTCCTTTGCCCCTCAACTTTCTCTTCATAATTGCTGAGGGGCACAGGGCCCTGGGTGCCCCGGCTTTGGTTTCCCGGCCGTTTCCGCACCCTCCTCAGCTCCCCGCCATTGAGTGGCTTCGGTCACCCAGGCTTTATTGTGGTCGGCAGGGAGGGTTCTGTGGGGGCGCTCGATTATGGCCTTGGCCTTGCTCGGGCCCTTGGGGCTGTTCGGCCAGGCAGCTTGGGGAACGACAACAACAACAAATCCACTACTACTACTACTACTACTACTACTACTACTACTACTATTATTACTACTACTGCTGCTGCTATTATGATAACTACTACTACACCTTATACCTTACTTAAGCCCACTATCACGGGAGAGGACAGTTTTACAGGGGCCTCATTACCCTGACGTACGCACCAAACACGCTAAAGAGACGCGGGGGAGGACCTGGGCATATACGGCCAGATTTTATTACACACATGTACGGGAGGAACCTCGTTTATAATAAAGTACGCATATACGCACACACGAGAGCACACTGGCTGATGATGCAACACATATACGCGCATACTACAGGACGCTCGCTTATGGTATTATACGCACTTACAGGAGGAAGCTTACTTATATTATATATACAGTATATACTATATATATATATATATATATATATATATATATATATATATATAATGATATATAATGATATAGATATATATAGATATTAATTATATAATGTACACTCATACATACATACTGTATATACTACTATAAGAGGTGCTGCAATTAAAATTACTGTCTGCAACTTTAGCTATACAGAATAAGAATATACATTTACGATTAAAGTATACAGACTTAACCTATTCATTAGAATGTTAATTTATGTTCATTAGCTTGCCATTGCTATCCCCAAATACGGAAAAATAGCACGGGATAACGCCCACTTAAGGGAAGGTATTTAGTTTGTTCCCTAGACCTCCATCAAGCTTATAATTACACCCCCTTGAGTCCCTTTCAAGATATATTTGTACATTTTTCGGTAGAAAAATGTCCCGGCCGAAGGCCGGTTCCTCTTAAATTACAGGCTCGCTGTCGCTCGCCAGGATAAAATTGACACCTGAATGCCACGAAAGGTCTTAATATGGGGTGAAAGTTCTTAAAATCGCTAAACTAATGGGACAAACGTTTTATAATATCAAAAGCAATGGGGCTAAACATGAGGGAGAAAGGGGTCAGAAAAAAATCCCTTAAGTGGAGACCTCCCCTTAAAGTAAAACACTTATAATCCCTTAATTATACGACAAGACGCTCGCTTATTATACGACAAGACGCTCGCTTATTATACGACAAGACGCTCGCTTATTATACGACAAGACGCTCGCTTATTATACGACAAGACGCTCGCTTATTATACGACAAGACGCTCGCTTATTAACATAAATACACATAATTAAAATGTAAAACTTGCAAACTAAACAAACCAAAATTGGGACAAGGACAATATAAAGTCAAATTAAATTATCAAAATCGCTATGTGGAAACAACGCTTACTAAAATGAAAATTATTAAATAAAAGAACACAATCCACCACATAGGGTGTACATTACTACATGAGCAAGTTAATCTGTTTCCCAAGCAAACTAATCGCACATATAACAACGCACTATCGTCACGTTAAAGGAAGTAGTCAAGTTTGGGAATATTGTCTCATACGATAATATGATCAGTCGCGCTAATAAGTGATGTCTCGGCACCAAGTATGTTTTGATCCATAATTGCTATCGGCAATATCTAAGCTTCATTTCACCATTATGAGTGAAATATACAAACATGTTCCTTCACTTACCCGCCCTATTCAACATCTGACAAGACATAAATACAGCACAGAGAAAGCCAAACGTAATGACATCTGGGACATGGAGAGGAAGAAATGTATATGCTGAAGCAAACGTTAAGGGGAGGTATTTTAGTGGATTCCCTAGACTTCCATCAAGCTTAAAATTACTCCCCCTAGACCCCCTTTCAAGATAAATTTGTACATTTTTCGGTAGAAAAATGTCCCGGCCGAAGGCCGATTCCCCTTAAATTACAGGCTCGCTATCGCTCGCCAGGAAAAAATCGACACCTAAATGGCACGAATGGTCTTAAAATTGACAAATGGGTCGAGGGTTCTTAAAATCGCCAAACTAATGGGGCGAATGTCTTAAAATCTCAAAAGCAATGGGGCTAAACATGGGGGAGAGGGGGGTCTAGAAAAAAATCCCTCAAGTGGATATCTCCCCTTAAGAAAGGTAAATTAAATCAAGCTAATTATATTGATAGTGTTTTACTGTTGACTGTTATATCCCTCTACCCTTAATTATGTGATTATATTGATAGTGTTTTACTGTTGACTGTTATATCCCTCTACCCTTATATTGATAGTGTTTACTGTTGACTGTTCTATCCCTCTACCCTTATATGTGATTATATTGATAGTGTTTACTGTTGACTGTTCTATCCCTCTACCCTTGTATGTTGACTGTTATATATGTTTACTGTGGACTGTTATATCTCTCCACCCTTATATGTGATGGGCGAATAACTACCAACATACTTTTATAGGGCAAAGTTTTATATACAAAAAACAAAAATTATTAATAATAATACACTCTTGGTAGCATCGATTTGACGCAGCATGCAAAACGTACTCATGGAAAGACGCCACCTGCACCTCCTACTTATCTCATGTTATCTTCACACACACACACACACACACACACACACACACACACACACACACACACACACACACACACACACACACACACACACACCCAGCCACCCACACACACACCACAACCCATTACACCTTCTTTATCCACTTTCCACCCCCATTACAGCCCTCTCTCTAAAACACACACACAAACATACATACATACATACATATACACACACACCACAACCCATTACACCTCCTTTATCCACTTTCTACCCCCACTAGGCCCCCTCTCTCACTACCACAAACACACACCACCCTTCTGCTTTGATATCCTTGCCTTCCACTTTTTAGCAAATTATATTTTAGCATTAAGTCCGGACTGCCTAGTAGGGTCCGCAAAGTCTGTGCAGTCTGTGTGTATCTATATAAGTCTATGTAACACCACAACCCATTGCTCTACCCTGCAATAATAAACTCCGTGCAATCAAACCTTCTGTCCGTCCTTGGCCCTCGTCTTCCAGATTTCACAGGTGTGAGGAAGTTTTACTAACTAGACTTAGGATAGGCCATTCCCGGCTGACTCACGGTTATTTGATGTCCACTCCCCGCACTCCGCCCCCTACCTGCTCCTCCTGTCATTCCCCTCTAACTGTTCGCCATGTCTTTGACTGCCCAGATACTGCCCGTCTGCGTACGGTTTGTTTTGGTACTAAATCATCCACTGACCTTTTATCCGATTCTCCGTCATTTTCCTTCCCCCCTATCGTCCGTTTTTTGCGTAGCCTTAAGTTCCTTTCAGTAATCTGATCCAATCCTTCGGGCCAGACCTATGAGAGTTCCGTATGGAGCTCAGTGGTCTGGTTAATCTGGTTAATCTGCTCTACATAACTAACTAACGCACAACCCATTACACCTCTTCTATCCACTTTCCACCCCCATTCTCTCTCTCTCTCTCTCTCTCTCTCTCTCTCTCTCTCTCTCTCTCTCTCTCTCTCTAGAATTAAGTCCTGACCACCTCGTTTGGATCGTAGGTTTGTGTGGCCAGTGTATCTATGTAAATCCATGTAAATCTCTCTCTCCCGCCATTAAACCTCCCCCCCCCCCCCACACACCATAATACCCCTCTCTCCCAGTCTTCACACCTTCTCTATTAGCAGCTAAGTCCGGGAATATTACCTCTCATTACCGTTTTATAACAGCACTCCGCGCCTTGTGATATCCCCCCCCCCTCCTCTCTCTTCTCTCTCTCTCTCTCTCTCTCTCTCATTTGTTTTATTAATATACTCGTTTCCATCTGATTAAACTCTCTCGTTACCTACCTACCTATATATCTGTGTGTCAATCTATCTATCTATTTTTCTGTCTATCTATCTTTGTATCTCGATCTTATATCCTTTTTCTCTATAACAGACAATTTCAATTACTCGCTTTTCTTTTTTCCTCGACGAGTTTCATTTCCGTGTACCCTATTTTGTTGTGTCCACGAACCCTCCTAATTACCAATTATGCCAGTTCCTCTACCTACCTACCTATCAACCTACCTACCTACCTATCAACCTACCTATCAACCTACGTACCTACCTACCTACCTATCAACCTACGTACCTACCTATCAACCTACGTACCTACCTATCAACCTACGTACCTACCTATCTACCTACGTACCTACCTATCAACCTACCTACCTACCTATCAACCTACGTACCTACCTATCAACCTACGTACCTACCTATCAACCTACGTACCTACCTATCTACCTACCTATCAACCTACGTACCTACCTATCAACCTACGTACCTACCTATCAACCTACGTACCTACCTATCTACCTACCTACCTACCTATCAACCTACGTACCTACCTACCTACCTATCTACCTACCTACCTACCTATCAACCTACGTACCTACCTATCAATCTACGTACCTACCTATCAACCTACGTACCTACCTATCAACCTACGTACCTACCTACCTACCTACCTATCTACCTACCTACCTACCTATCTACCTACCTACCTACCTATCAACCTACGTACCTACCTATCAACCTACGTACCTACCTATCAACCTACTTACCTACCTATCAACCTACGTACCTACCTATCAACCTACGTACCTACCTATCAACCTACGTACTGTGACGCACCCAGTGCGTAGCAACGTAACCTGATTGTACTCCTTGGTACTCCACTGTACCGTCACGGACCGTGTACCATGCTGGCTGCTTATATTGAGTGTGACAACGTATAACTATGTTCTTTGTATCTCTGCAAAGGTCTCGTCATTTGCTAACCAGTGGTGGGTTTTGTTTTAAGCCATGTCGAGACCTTCCATTTAATATGTAGTATCAATAGAGAAGTTGATAGATGAGATGATAGGAATTCAGAGAGAGAGAGTGAGTTAGACTTCAGAGCGAGAGGGTAGCGGTGCGCCACGCTGCCGGGGGGGGTGGTTGCCAGACGTATGGACCGGTTGGCAGCCCTGCGCTTATAGCTAGGTGCGACAGGGTTGGTAGTACATTGCCGCCTGCCTATGCTGTCTGGGCTGCCCATGTTGTCGTACAGCACATTGCCTGGAGGCTCGCTGTGTGCTCTATGACCAGGTTGCCTAGAACCTTTGAGATTCTAACATCCCTTGCCCTCTCTCCCAATTTCTCACGGTTGCACTCTTTCTCTCTGACGACATTACTCTCATTTCATTCTTCTCTCTATTTAAATGCATACCCTTCCCTTGAGGTCCTAAAGGAGTTTCAGCACTCACCTCTCGTATTACTCTTAGGACAAGCATATATTTACATGTATTAGATTTAAGGGGTTAATGTGAACAGCGATCTTCTTGATGAGGATAGTTGGTGAACGTTCTACATGTTCACGAGTTATATGCCCAGCTCATCATCCAATTTGTGACTAGACTAGTGCCATGTGTAAGAGCCCGACCATGCCCAGGAGTTGTCTGTAGAGGGGCGAGGACTTAGCCTTGATTTGCCTACCGAGCCAGGAGCGAGTGTAGTACCAGAGACTACAGCTCGCTCGTAGTGCCGGTATAGTAGAGTAACGTAATTTATCTGTCCTTGTGTTCTCTGCAGTCTTTTCCTGGGTTCTCGCTTTCGGTGCTGGGACTCGTTGTTCCTGTGACTTGGCCTGCTAGCTAGAACACATGGGGATGATGAGTGGGTGATATCTTTATTTTACTATGCATTGCAGCTCTCTTTAAGTTTATGTATGTAACACTTTACAGTACACATTACTCACACACAAGACAACACTATTAATACTTTCATGTATCAATTAACTGCACTGTCGTTTTGCTGCTGTGTCCGGAGTTCTGTTGCGTAGGGCGCATACAGACTCAGAGGGGAGACAGAGTGAGAGAAGCGAAGTAGCCTATGCGGTAGTAGGCTACCGGCGCAGTACTGTTGCCTGCAACCTTTTAGTTATTCCAAGTATAGATTCATTATTACAATAAGTGACTACTATTTATGTTCCTTCCATGTGTATTATTAGGTATCTACTGGATCATGAACATCTTGTATGCTACATGCTAGTGCATGTTAGTAGGGGACAGTTATTCTAGTGCACGCGCTTTCAAGTAGGCGTGTACATTTGTCATTTAGCATTTCACTGTCATACCTTTAGCCTGCTTCTATTCTACATTATTAGAGGCTTAATATTAACGTAGTTTCTTGAGTATTGTATTTCTTTAGTAATAACGTAACCTATAAATGTCTGAGGGAGTTTAGCCTCATAGCCTACCCCTGTTGTACACTTTCGCCGAGTTAAGGTACCTCGTTACCATAGACGATAACTCTGTAGGGCGTTGGTGCTTTTGTTGTCTGGAGCATATAGTATTTGGGACTGGAATCGAGCGTGTCGTTGTCACATAAGCCATTTCTGTCCTACGATCAAGAATCCCGAATATGTATTGCCGATCCAGCCGTAACAAAATGGCGACCTTGCACAAGATTCAGTAGTATCCTATCACATGTTTTTTGGAGAACTATTCTATGCTACCTAGTAGAGCTGGCTAGAATTTTCTTGCATATTGGAGGAATTTTTATTGTGTCATTATTGTATTGGTGGACTTGCAGATTGTTTCGTTGGGGGTGTCTAGAGTAGAGTCATTCAAGCATCTTTAACATTTTGTGAGTCGAGACTGCAATTAGTAATAAGCACTTCTTTTTTTTTATGAACAGCAATTGTATAACCAGCACTATGTCTAATGACTCATCATTTACGGGGGAGGATAACACGGTACAGCCTAGTAACCAGCAAGTACAACAGATGTTTGGGGAGGGGAGTGTTATAAGTGGAGAGAGGGATGCCCGGGCATTTTTGCAGACACCTTTGACCGAACAGCGCCTGCAGGCTATTGATTGTTACGGTCTTCGCTGTTTAGCCACGGTTTTGGGGCGGGACTGTCCTGACAGTTGGCCCAAGAAGAATTTGGTGGCATGTTTGTTGGGTGATGGCGATGGGGCGGTGGGTGGAGTGGGGTCTTGGGGGGTTCCCTCCAAGCCTCCATTCCACTCTACCCCTGAGCTGGGCCCTCAGCCAGCGAGTCTTAGCACGATGCAGCAGGAGGGTTCTCAAGGGCAAGCTGGCTTACCCGTAAACACGTCTCGGTGTGGATCCCCCATTTTGTGCTCTCCCCCCCCAGGCCTGTCTCCTGAGATGTTATTTCAGCTAGAACTAGCTAAGTTTAAGCTGCAGGAGACTCAGATACAACAGGCTAGTATAGAACGCATAGAGGTTGCTAGAATCCAAGCCAATCAGGATGCAACCAGGTACCAGGCTGAAATGGATGTCGAGAAGTCTAGAGTAGAGACCACGGGGCGTCATCTCGGTGGTGGGCACTGGGTTACAGACTCACTTTCGCATTTAATTAAGTTAGTACCCGCATTTGATGAGACAGCAGTGACTGAGTTTTTTGCTCGTTTCGAAAAGAAGTGTCGTGAGTATGACTGGCCGGAGGTTAAATGGGCAGCATTAGTTTCATCACGTCTAGTGGGTAAGGGGTTGAAAGCCTACGATGCACTGTCACTGGACGAGAGTGTAGTGTATGGACTGGTGAAGGAGGCTGTGCTCCGGGCCTACGAACTGCAACCCGAAACTTATAGATTGAAGTTCCGTGGCGTGAATAAGAAGAGCGACGTCAGTTTTATGGAGCACGCACGGGACTTAACAGATGCAGGTAATAACTGGTTTCGGTCCGAGCACGCAGAGTCGGCTGAGGAAATTAAGCAACTTTTCTATCTGGAACAGTTTTACAAATGTACTGGAACCGATCTAACGCTGAACATTAAGGAAAAATGTCCCAAGACAGTAGAGGAGGCTGCCAAGATGGCAGACCTCAGATTATCATTGATTCGTGGTTGCGGTGCCGCTCAGAGGGCTGAGTCAGGGCAGAAGGGGCGCTATACCCCACCCACCAGAGTTTTCGATAATAACAAATCCTATGACACACATAACCACACTAAATGCATTGCACCTAATAACACCTACAAACACAAGCCTCTCCCGTTTACTAAAGGTCAGGCCCCTTCTTCGCCCGCACAAGGGAAGAAGCCCATTGGGGATGTGAAATGTTACAAATGTCAGAAGCTAGGCCATTATTCACGTGAGTGCCCTAGTAACACTCCCGCTAAGCCGGTGTCATTGGTTCACAGTATCGGTGTGTCTCTGAAGGCTGCAGCAACTGCCCGGGGTAGGTTGTCAGCAGCTGAGGCACACGCGGTAAAGAAGCGTACGGAAGGCTCGACACCTGTCCGGGACACTTTCTGTAGCCATCGGGGACACGGGTTTGTGAGCTGGGGGAGTGAACTACGGAGGGTTGACTTGCTGAGGGATACGGGGGCTTCGCAAACTTTGTTGAGGAACTTCACAGGGAAACCGATAAATGCGGCCAGAGTTGTTGTGGTGCAGGGTATAAATGCTACGAGGTCATACCCACTTGTGAGGTTGGAGTTGAGAGTGGGAGAGGTGTGCAGGGAGCTGGATGTAGGGATCGTTGAGTGTTTGCCAGTTGAGGGCGTCGACCTTCTTCTCGGCAACGACTTTGCGGTGCCCACTTCCGGGACTCCACCCTTAGTCGTTGCCGAGAGGGCGGCCGACGTGGATGGTGAGAATCGGGAATGGGTTGGGAGGTGCCAACAGGATGAGATGGCCTGTGTGGTAACCCGATCTCGCTCTGCGGCTCCTGCACAGCCTAGCACTCAACCTCGGGGACAGTGGAGGAAGGATCAGGAGAAGGTTGCTAAGGGCAGGAAAAGGGACATTGATTCTGCTGCACTTCTCGGTGATTCGGTACTTGGACCTATAATAAACACGGGAGTTGACTCTGGCCCAGATATGGTGTGTAACAAGGCAGAGTTGGGTAAGACTTCGCGTGAGGCAAGAGCTGTAGCGAGAGCCACTAAGGCAGTAGAGCCTACTAGCTGGGGTAATGTCTTATTACAAAACCATCTTGATGCATTGACGCCCAGGGACATTAGTGAGCAGCAGCTGCAAGACGCTAGCCTAGCTCGTTATAGCAATGGTGCCATAGAGTTGGAGGAAGATGGGGATGCGAAGCCGGGAGATTTCTTTAGGCTCAACAGGATATTGTACCGCAGATTTCTAGACCCCAAATCGAAGTGGGAGGGCGGTGCGAGGGTAGTAGACCAGGTGGTTGTTCCAAATAAGTATAGAGAGTCCTTATTGTGTCTGGCGCATGATGTGCCGGTGGCGGGTCATTTGGGGGTAACAAAAACATTGGCGGCATTGGGCAGGTTTTTCTGGTGGCCTGGGGTCAAGGCTGATGTCTGTGCATGGGTGGCTGGGTGTGCGACCTGCCAGACAACGGGGAAGCCTAACCAGACAATCCCGAAGGCACCTTTGTTTCCCATACCTGTCACCGGGCCTCCGTTCAGCAAAGTTGTAGTAGATTTGGTTGGCCCTTTCCCGCCTACTAGTAGTGGCAATAAATTCCTGTTGACAATCATGGATGTGGCTACGAGATACCCGGACGCATACCCCATGAGAAACGGCTCGGCAAAGGCAGTTGTTAAAAACTTATTATTGTTCTGTTCCCGTTATGGATTTCCACGTGAGGTGCAGTCAGACCAGGGGAGCAATTTTACATCCAAGTTGTTCAAGCAAACCCTTCAGTTGCACGGTATATGTTCTGTAGTGTCGTCAGCCTACCATCCCGAGAGTCAGGGAGTCTTGGAGCGGTGGCACTCGACCCTGAAGAGTATGCTACGCTGTTACTGTGCAGAACATGACACTGATTGGGATTTGGGTCTGCCGTATGTTCTGTTCGCTGCACGTGAAGTCCCAGGAGAGAGCCTGGGGTTCAGTCCAAATCAACTAGTCTTTGGCCATAATGTGAGAGGACCTTTAAGTATGGTGAAAGAGATCTGGGAGGGCGAAGAGAAGCCGGGGTCTGTACTTAAATATATCCTTGAGAGCCGGGAGAGACTTATAGGTTGCATGGCAGCGGCAGGTAATAACTTGGTTAATGCACAGGCGGTCATGAAGCACCAGTATGACGCCAAGGTGAAGCTTCGGGAGTTTTCGGTGGGTCAGGAGGTAATGTTGCTTTTACCTTTGCCTGGACACCCCCTTTCTGCCAAGTTTATTGGGCCGTATGTGGTGGCTAAGAAACTGTCCGACCTTGATTATCTCGTTGCAACACCTGACCGTAGAAAAAAACATCAGTTATGTCATGTTAACCTCATGAAAGAGTATGTGAGACGCCCCTCAGAGCCTCTCACTGTCCCTGTGCTGGCCTGCAGCGGCCAGGGTGGAGAAGGAGGTGGGGACAGTCATGCTGCTGAGGAGGATAGCTGGGACTGTGTCATTTCCGCGGAACAGTGGGCGGGGAATACTGAACAAGAGGCTAGGCAAGCTGTAAGTCACCTGCCTGAGCACCAGGGTGCTGCTGTCCTAGGCCTGTTCAGGTCATACCCCTCTGTTTTCGCCGAACACCCAGGTCTCACTACTCAGGTAACGCACGACGTGGACGTCGGTGATAATGTGCCCTTCAAGTCAGTGCCCTACCGTGTGCCCCCGGTAAAGTTGCCAGCTTTACGGGAGGAGTTAAAGTACATGGTTGAGAGAGGGATGATCACTGAAGGTTATGTGAAGTGGACATCACCCGTCACGTTGCAGCCAAAACCTGACGGCAAGGTGCGGTTCTGCATAGATTTTCGTAGGCTAAATGGCTTGACCACTACCAACCCTTACCCTTTGCCTCGAGTTGACGACAGCGTGGACAAGATAGGGAATGCAAAGTACCTTACTAAAATTGATCTTGTAAAAGGCTACTGGCAAGTACCCCTGTCGGACCGAGCTAAGAAAGTTTGTGGTTTTGTGGTAGATGGCAAGACCTACCAATGTAACGTAATGCCTTATGGGCTTAAGAACGCACCTGCCACGTTTCAGAACCTGATGAACGATATTTGTGACGAAATCCCTAACTGCACGGTCTACCTTGATGACGTGATAGTGTATGATGACAATTTTGAAACTCACCTAAGGCACTTAGAGACCCTGTTTGGGAAGTTGCACGATGCTGGGCTGGTGGTGAACCTGAGGAAGTGCGAGTTTGTAAAGGCTACTGTGCAGTATCTTGGCTTCGTGGTCGGGTTAGGCCGGGTGTGCCCCCCCCTGAGCAAGATACAGGCTATCAATATGTTTCCCAGGCCCACCACTAAGCGCCAGGTCATGCGGTTCCTAGGTATGATAGGCTATTATAGGCGCTTCATCCGGGGATACTCTACTGTCTTAGCACCGTTAACTGATCTACTGTCGAAGTCAGTGAAGTTCTGTTGGGCTGCGGAGTGTCAGAGGGCTTTCGACCTAGTCAAGCACCTGCTGTGTACACATCCGATTTTGAGAGCCCCAGACTTCTCCAGGAGTTTTCAGCTGGCGACTGATGCCAGCGGTGTGGGTGCCGGGGCAGTGTTACTGCAGACTGATTCCGAGGGCTTGGAACACCCAGTGAGCTTCTTTTCTCGCAAGTTTAATTCGGCACAAAGGAATTACTCGACTATAGAGAAGGAGCTTCTTGCTATCGTTTTGTCGCTCAAACATTTCGAAGTTTATGTTCCAGCCTACGGCCCGGTAGTGACGATTTATACGGACCATCATCCCTTGAAATTCCTAAATCAGTTTCACAATCGGAATATGCGGTTGACCAGGTGGTCCCTAATGCTCCAAGAGTATAATCTCAACATTCAGCATATTGCCGGGAGTGAGAACGTGATAGCAGATTGTCTATCAAGGGTTGATGATCCAGGATAGTCGTGCACGGTGTGTGGGTTGAGCAGGAGTAAAATTAGGCTATCATAACGCCGTCCAAAAAGATTATAAAACAATAAAATAAACGAGAATTTTTTTTTTAGTTTTGTAAGTCTTTATTGTTGTAGCATGATGCATGCGATATTGTGTTTTATGTATAATTCACACTTCAGTTGTTGTGCACCTTTTGCAATTAGTGGCAGCTAAGGGTAGCAGGTCGGTTGGTTGCCTGTCAGATTTTGATAATGCTTCTAAGGTCGATTATCTAAAATCTTGGGGGGGCTGTGACGCACCCAGTGCGTAGCAACGTAACCTGATTGTACTCCTTGGTACTCCACTGTACCGTCACGGACCGTGTACCATGCTGGCTGCTTATATTGAGTGTGACAACGTATAACTATGTTCTTTGTATCTCTGCAAAGGTCTCGTCATTTGCTAACCAGTGGTGGGTTTTGTTTTAAGCCATGTCGAGACCTTCCATTTAATATGTAGTATCAATAGAGAAGTTGATAGATGAGATGATAGGAATTCAGAGAGAGAGAGTGAGTTAGACTTCAGAGCGAGAGGGTAGCGGTGCGCCACGCTGCCGGGGGGGTGGTTGCCAGACGTATGGACCGGTTGGCAGCCCTGCGCTTATAGCTAGGTGCGACAGGGTTGGTAGTACATTGCCGCCTGCCTATGCTGTCTGGGCTGCCCATGTTGTCGTACAGCACATTGCCTGGAGGCTCGCTGTGTGCTCTATGACCAGGTTGCCTAGAACCTTTGAGATTCTAACATCCCTTGCCCTCTCTCCCAATTTCTCACGGTTGCACTCTTTCTCTCTGACGACATTACTCTCATTTCATTCTTCTCTCTATTTAAATGCATACCCTTCCCTTGAGGTCCTAAAGGAGTTTCAGCACTCACCTCTCGTATTACTCTTAGGACAAGCATATATTTACATGTATTAGATTTAAGG
>JBAKBP010023945.1:0-36072 GCA_037953745.1 Lithodes maja
CTCTCAATCTTACCTTTGTATTTATCTCTTCCTTTTTCTCCTTCCTCTCTCCCCGTTAACTTTATCTCCCTATCTCACTTCCTTTCATTCTCTTATCCTAATGTCTTTTCTCTCCTCCTTCTTTCTATAATTGTCTCCCTCTTCCTTCTCCTTTCCCTTCCTCCACACCCCTCTTTCTACTTCCTGCTCTTCCTTCCTCCCTTCATCATAATTTCATTTAACTCCTCTCGCCTCCTTTCCTTCCTTCCTTCCTTCCTTCCTTCTTTCCTTCCTTCTTTCCTTCCTTCCGTCCCTTCCTTCTTTCCTTCCTTCCGTCCCTTCCTGCATTCTTTCCTTCCTTCCTTCCTTCTTTCCTGCCTTCCTTTCCTCCGTCACTTCCTTCTTTTCTTCTTCCTTCCATCCATCCTTCCTTTCTTCCTTCCTTCTTTCCTTCCTTCCTTCCTTTCTTTCTTTCTTCCTTCTTTCTTTCCTTCCTCCCTTCCTTCCTTCCTTCCTTTCTTCCCTTCCCTCTCCTTTTCTTAGCTTCCTATTCCCTTCATTCCATTCCTCTCCTCCTATTATCTCTCTCTCTCTCTCTCTCTCTCTCTCTCTCTCTCTCTCTCTCTCTCTCTCCTCCTCCTTGTCCCTTACAGCTCATTTATTTGTTTCTCCCACCTCCCATAGTTATCACTCTCTCTCATTTATCTTTTGCTCGTGCCCTTTCTCTCTCCCTTTCCTTTTATCTCCTCCTCCTCCTCCTGTTCCCAATTCCTTTTTCTTGTTTTCAAGTTTATATATCCCATGTTTCAGCCTTCCATAATGTTCAGTCCCCTTTCTTCTCCTCCTCCTCCCCTCCCCCCCCTCCTCCACCTCATCATCATCATCAATAGCAGTCAAATAGCAGAAATAAGTTGTCAGGAAGATGCAGTTATATTTGGCGATTTCAATATGCCAGTCACAACATGGGGTGAACCACTAAATACTCATGCAGGACAAGATCTATATGCTAATCTCCAGGAAAGTGCCCTTTATCAACACTTAGAACACCGAACGAGGGTAAACAACATTCTAGATATTATTCTAACAACAAACGAAAGACTGGTAAATAGTGTCAACATCGTACTGGAATCTAGTTCCAGTGACCATAGCATTGTGTAATTTAACATAAAAGTAAATAAAGACAAAGAAAACGAGAGCACTGAAAAAGTACCAATTTATCGAAGGGCCGATTTCAACAAACTTAGTAGGCATCTTGTTAAAACTGACTGGAGTGAAATGACCGAAACTCATGATGTAGATCGATTGTGGGATATACTATCTAATAACCAAAACAAAGCCATAGATACATGTGTCCCTCTACGAAACTGACGCCCAGTGGGCAAATATAAGCCAAAATGGTGGAATAATGAAATAATAAACAGTCTCTTAGTCAAAAAGCAGGCATACCAAAAATATAAGGCAACTCGGAACAATAGCGATAAATTAGACTGCGACCAACAACCAAAAATCTCATCAAACGAAGTAAGAAATATTTGGAACTTCATATTGCAAGTCCAATCTGAAAGAATTTTAACAGCTATATAAGAAACAGAAAAACAGTAACTTCAACAATAGGCCCGCTTGTTGCAGAAAATGGAGATCATACCGATAACGAAATACAAATGGCGAATATAATAAATATTTTGTAACAGTCTTCACGTCTTAGGATACTACCGATAGCCGACCTACCCCTACTAATCAAACAAATGGCACTGAACTCGAAAACTTTAGGATTTATGAAGCCGATATTTTGCTCAAAATCAACAATTTGAAAGTGAGTAAAACCCCAGGCCCAGATAAAATAACCCCAAGAATCCTAAAAACAATTATTAATCCTACTCTCAAATCTGTTCAACAAATCATTGAATGTTGGGAAAGTTCCAAACGAATGAAAATTAGCTAACGTGATGCCCATATTCAAAAAAGGAAATAAGTCATCTCCAGGCAATTATCGACCAATTAGCTTAACATCAGTCATTTGCAAATTAATGGAACAATTATTAGGGACAAAACAGTAAAATATATGGAAGAAAATATAATAATAAAAGATTCACAGCATGGTTTTAGAAATAAACGTTCATGCTTAACAAACTTACTCGATTTCTTCAATGAAGTTTACAAATCATATGATGAGGATAGAGCAGTTGATATAATATATCTCGATTTTCAGAAAGCTTTCGATACCATATCCCATAAGCGACTAATTGACAAAATAAATGCTCATTGCATAACAGGAAACACTTTAATACTGTCGAAACATTCAAGAACCATCTGGATAAACACTTGGTAAATAACCCCCAACTAACAGTTTCTTTCAGAATAACGTGTAATGAAGTGACAACTCATACCGCAATGTATATTGATATTCATACACCTGTTCCCTTTCAGAATTGTAGTAATAGAGTTAGCTTAGATTACAAATCAACTTCTTTTTCTCCATGTCCTATCCGAAATTCTGTGTCAGTTTTATTTTTTCCTTACTGCATGGTATTTTTCCAACTGTTTCCATGCGGGTTCGATAGAAGAAGAAGAAGAAGAAGCCAGTGTTAGCTGGAGGGAGTGGTGGGTGGGGAGGAGCCTTCTTCTTTGCTATCCTTTTCTCTACCTCGTAATCAGTAGATTAGTAACTTTAGATATCCAAACTGCCCCGCAAGGACCAATAGGCCTGTTGCAGTTTGTGCTCCTTTGAAATATTTCTTTGTTTTCCTTGGTCTTCCGTCTTCTTCCCCTCTCCCTTCCTTTATCAGCTCATCCTTCTAATTCCCTTCCCCTCTTCCTCTTCCTCTCACTTCTTCACCTACGCATTATTCGACTCTTTCTCCTTCTTCTTCTTCTTCATCAGAATATAATAGTTTATGGTGTGTGTTACTGACATGAAGAAACTAATTGCGAAACGTCAATGAAGTGCTCCTCCTCATATGGTGTTTTTGTTCGTTATCCTCCTGTCCTTCTTCCTCTTTTATCAGTTTTATCGTGTTATCATTATCATCATCATCATTATTATCTTCATTATCGTTATCATCATCACCATCATTATCATTATCTTCATTATCATCATCACCATCATCATCATTATCATCACCATCATTATCATCACCACCATTATCATCATCATTATCATTATCATCATTATCATCACCATCATTATCATTATCACCATCATTATCATTATCATCATTATCATTATCATCATTATCATCACCATCATTATCATCATCATTATCATTATCACCATCATTATCATCAACATCACCATCATCACCATCATCACCATCATCATCTTCCCCTGTGGTTCCTCTTCACCTTCCTCTCTTTTACTTGGGCATTTATTTAATCTAATCCTTTAGCACTTTCAGTATCAGTTCCGGCTTTTTCATTGTATACTATAGCTGCTAATAGACGATTTTCTTCAGTTTACGATGGTCCTCAAGCTTCAAACTATCTTAATTAACCCTCTTTACTACCACAGATCCTTCTTAAACTGCACACAATCGTCTAAATATAGCTAGCAAATATTACGAAAATATGTCGTCTTTCATTCCTTACACATATATTTGTTTTCTTCCTCTTCTCAATCATCATCATTTTCTCCTCCTCCTCCTCCTTTCTCCGTCCCTCTCCTGCGTCTGGGTAATTATTCAGTCTTCGCCCTATCACCTCTTTCGTTATCCACCCCTTCCTTCATCATCATCTTCTTCTTCTTCTCATCTTTCTTCTTCTCTTTCTTATCATCCTTCTTCTTCTCTGTCTTATCTTCTTTTTTCTTCTTCTTCTTCTTCTTCTTCTTCTCATCCTTCTTCTTCTCTTTGTTATCTTCTTTTTTCTTCTTCTTCTTCTTCTTCTTCTTCATTCTCTCCTCCTCTTCTTTCTCCTCTCTCCTGCGCTCGGGTATTTATTCAGACTCACCCTATCATCCTCTTCGTCTTCCTCCCTCCCTCCCTAGCTCCTCCCTCCTCCCTCTGTGCTATTTATAGACATCTCTCTCTCTCTCTCTCCTCTCTCTCTCTCTCTCTCTCTCTCTCTCTCTCTCTCTCTCTCTCTCTCTTCTAGTTTGTTATCTGATACTTTCTCTTGCATCTCTCTCTCTCTCTCTCTCTCTCTCTCTCTCTCTCTCTCTCTTCTCTCTTTCTCTCTCTCTAGCACACACACTCTCTCTCTCTCTCTCCATCAAATCGCTTCCCTTTAAAGCTCCCTCAGTTCTTCAGTTCTCTCGCCTAACTAGCTCTCTCTCTCTCTCTCTCTCTCTCTCTCTCTCTCTCTCTCTCTCTCTCTCTCTCTCTCTCTTTGTTAATTTTAGTTTCTTATATCTTTCTCTTACATCTCACTCTCACTCTCTCTCTCTCTCTGTTCATTTTCTTTTCTTATCATATCTCTCTCTCTCTCTCTCTCTCTCTCCTCTCTCTCTCTCTCTCTCTCTCTCTCTCTCTCTCTCTCTCTCTCTCCCTCGACACCTAAATGGCAGGAAAGATCTTAAACTTGACAACAAAATGGGACGAAAGGTGTTAAAATCGCCAAACAAATGGGCCGAACGTCTTAAACTCTCAAAACTAATGGGGCCAAACACGAGGGAGAAAGGGGGTCCATAAAAACGCCCATCTCCCCAAAAACCCATTCGCTCCCTGTCGCTCTCCTTCTTCCACCATAACAAATAAATCTCCCTCCCTCCCTTCCTCTCCCTTCCTTCCTTCCTTCCTTCTTTCTTTCTTCCTTCCTTCATTCCTTCCTTACTTCCTTCCTTCCTTCCATCCTACCTTTCTTCCTACCTTCCTTCCTTCCTTCTTTCCTCCCTCCCTCCCACCCTCCCACCCAAACAATCCCTTCCTTCCTTTTTTCCTCACTCATTTCCTACCATCCTTCCTTCCTTCCTACCTTCCTTCCTACCTTCCTTCCTTCCTACCTTCCTCCCTTCTTTCCTCTTTTCCTTCCTCCATACCTTCCTTTCTTCCTCTCTTCCTTCCTTCCTCCCTACCTTCCTTTCTACTTCCCTCCCTCCCTTCCTTCCTTCCTTCCTTCCTTCCTCCCTCCCTTTCTTCCTTCCTTCCTCCCTTCCTCCCTTCCTCCCTCCCTCCCTCCCACCATCCCTCCCTCCCTATGTGTGTGTGTGTGTGTGTGTGTGTGTGTTGTTTATTTGATGAATCATACAATAGCTAGGATTCGAACCTATACAGGAATGAGATCTGTCCACTCTACCACAACGGAGGTTAAACGGAGGAATTAAGTACTTATCCCTCTGTTCCTCCCCAACCTCAAACTGTTTGGGAGACCGACAGTATATTAACCCTTTGAGTACCAGCGACGTGTGTTATATTCTAGCAATATTTATACACTATTATGGAGCTTAGGGAGGATCCGTGGTACTTAAAAGGGTTGATTGAGATAGTATGAAGCCTAATTATTGCTAGAGGTTCTTCCTAAGCTGAATACAATCGTCTAATAGTGGCCAGAATATGATGAAAAGGACGTCCCTGACACTGAAGGGGTTAATCAAGATCCGATTCCCCTAGGCATGACAAGTTGTTTTTTCTATCAATTGTTATCTATCTATCTATCTATATATATATATATATATATATATATATATATATATATATATATATATATACCGTGGCTGGTCAGTGTTTGTCATAGTTTAAGGGGAGATAGGTCCTTTTTGTTTGGCCTATATTTATTAGTGTCCTCGCTAGACCTCCATTAAGCTGTAAAGAATACCCACTGGAGCCCGCTTCAAGATAAAATTGTACATTTTTCGATTGAAAAATGTCCCAGCCGAATGACGGTTACTCATAAAATTACAGGCTCGCTATCGCTCGCCAAGGAAAAATCGACACCTAAATGGTACGAAAGGTCTAAATGTTGAGAACGAAATGGGGTGTAAAGTCATAACATCGCCAATCTAATGAGTCGAACGCTTAAAAAACCAATGGGATTAAACACGAGGGAGAAGGGGACAATAAAAGACAGCCCATCTCCCCTTATAAAACAGTTCTGCATTTATTGATATGACAGAATACAATTTTTGAATATACAATGCCAAGAAAATCCTCCATGATCGATATTACTTATGTATGCAATAATAACAAACAATACCCTAACTATACCCTATTCCAAGACAGCAGGCCATAACTCTTGAACATTAACCTCTCTAACTCACAAACGACTAAATCAATCCAGCTAATATTGTTACCATTTGGGAAGGGTCAGCCAGGGAAGAGTTTTGGAAATTTACAACCCATTTGCTCTAGCCCTTTTTGAGTGACAGAGGTTAGGGTTCACGATTCCTGGCCCACCTATTTGGAACAGGGTATTGAACTGTATATCTTAAGGGAGCCCATCTAGCTTTGTTTTCTCTTTCTCTCCCTCTCTCTTTGGCTTGTATCCATTCGGCCCCATTCAGCCTACTATTTTAAGACGCTTACCCCCATCCAGGTGTCAATATTTTCCTGGCGAGCGGTAGCGGGTCAGCTTATATTTAATTTTGTTTTGACAGCAAGCTAAATTTGTACATTTTTCGAAAGAAAAATTTCTCCGGCGAAGCCGGATTTCTCCATACAATGCTGGCACACTATCGCTCGCCAGGAAGAAATCGACACCTGGATGGGGATAAACGTCTTTAAACAGTTGGCTGAATGGGGCCGAATGGATACAAACCAGGGAAAGAGAGAAAAGGAGAGAAATATATATATATATACGGTATATATATATATATATATATATATATATATATATATATATATATACTGTACTGTATATATATTATTTATTTAGTATTTTTTTTTTTTTTCAATCGACCTTGGTATTTCACTTGATGAATGCGTTTAAATATATTACGTTGAACCAAGCCCTTTGAAATAATGTTCTCTATATTAATTTATTTATTATGCCTATCTATATATCTGTCTATTATTCTATTTTGTATCTATCTAGCTATATCTATATCTATCTATCTCTATATCTATCTATCTATCTATCTATTTATCTATCTATCCATCTATTTATTAACCGGTATTTATCTATCTACCGTGGTTGATCAGTGTGTGGCATAGTGTAACAGTTCTGCCTTTATTGATATTCTCTATCTATCTATTGCCGGACGCCTTACTCCCCTTACGAGCGTGGCCATACACAGAATGTCCCCAAGCGGACCTATTCCCTGTGAGAGGGCCAACCCGAGCCAGTTTTGTGAAGGACTTACAGGATTGACCACTCAATTTGGATCCGTCCGACTCCGAGGCCCTCTGTGTATCTTGTTAGCACTATTTTTCTACAGTGGTGTTCGGCTAATCCATCCACTAACCTGCCTTACCCTTAGGTATTGTTACGGCTGGATCGGCAATACATATTCGGGATTCTTGATCGTAGGACAGAAATGGCTTATGTGACAACGACACGCTCGATTCCAGTCCCAAATACTATATGCTCCAGACAACAAAAGCACCAACGCCCTACAGAGTTATCGTCTATGGTAACGAGGTACCTTAACTCGGCGAAAGTGTACAACAGGGGTAGGCTATGAGGCTAAACTCCCTCAGACATTTATAGGTTACGTTATTACTAAAGAAATGCAATACTCAAGAAACTACGTTAATATTAAGCCTCTAATAATGTAGAATAGAAGCAGGCTAAAGGTATGACAGTGAAATGCTAAATGACAAATGTACACGCCTACTTGAAAGCGCGTGCACTAGAATAACTGTCCCCTACTAACATGCACTAGCATGTAGCATACAAGATGTTCATGATCCAGTAGATACCTAATAATACACATGGAAGGAACATAAATAGTAGTCACTTATTATAATAATGAATCTATACTTGGAATAACTAAAAGGTTGCAGGCAACAGTACTGCGCCGGTAGCCTACTACCGCATAGGCTACTTCGCTTCTCTCACTCTGTCTCCCCTCTGAGTCCGTATGCGCCCTACGCGACAGAACTCCGGACACAGCAGCAAAACGACAGTGCAGTTAATTGATACATGAAAGTATTAATAGTGTTGTCTTGTGTGTGAGTAATGTGTATTGTAAAGTGTTACATACATATACTTAAAGAGAGCTGCAATGCATAGTAAAATAAAGATATATCCCACTCATCATCCCCATGTGTTCTAGCTAGCAGGCCAAGTCACAGGAACAACGAGTCCCAGCACCGAAAGCGAGAACCCAGGAAAAGACTGTAGAGAACACAAGGACAGATAAATTACGTTACTCTACTATACCGGCACTACGAGCGAGCTGTAGTCTCTGGTACTACACTCACTCCTGGCTCGGTATGCAAATCAAGGCTAAGTCCTCGCCCCTCTACAGACAACTCCTGGGCATGGTCGGGCTCTTACACATGGCACCAGTCTAGTCACAAATTGGATGATGAGCGGGGCATATAACTCGTGAACATGTAGAACGTTCACCAACTATCCTCATCAAGAAGATCGCTGTTCACATTAACCCCTTAAATCTAATACATGTAAATATATGCTTGTCCTAAGAGTAATACGAGAGGTGAGTGCTGAAACTCCTTTAGGACCTCAAGGGAATTTAAATAGAGAGAAGAATGAAATGAGAGTAATGTCGTCAGAGGGAAAGAGTGCAACCGTGAGAAATTGGGAGAGAGAGCAAGGGATGTTAGAATCTCAAAGGTTCTAGGCAACCTGATCATGGAACACACAGCGAGCCTCCAGGCAATGTGCTGTACGACAACATGGGCAGCCCAGGCAGCATAGGCAGGCGGCAATGGACTACCAACCCTGTCGCGCCTAGCTATAAGCGCAAGGCTGCCAACCAGTCCATACGTCTGGCAACCACCCCCCCGGCAGCGTGGCGCGTTGCTACCCTCTCGCTCTGAAACCCAACTCACTCTCTCTCTCTCTGAACTCCCATTGTCTTATCTATCAACTTCTCTATTGATACTACATATTAAATGGAAGGTCTCGACATGGCTTAAAACAAAACCCACCACTGGTTAGCACATGACGAGACCTTTGCAGAGATACAAAGAACATAGTTATAAGTTGTCACACTCAATATACATAGCTGCTGACGGTAGCCAGCACGGTACAGTGGTACGGGCGGTACAGCGGAGTACCAAGGAGTACAATCAGGTTGCGTTGCCACGCACTGGGTGCGTCACAGCCCCCCCAAGATTTTAGATAATCGACCTTAGAAGCATTTTCAAAATCTGACAGGCAACCAACCGACCTGCTACCCTTAGCTGCCACTAATTGCAAAAGGTGCACAACAACTGAAGTGTGAATTATACATAAAACACAATATCGCATGCATCATGCTACAACAATAAAGACTTACAAAACTAAAAAAAAAAATTCTCGTTTATTTTATTGTTTTATAATCTTTTTGGACGGCGTTATGATAGCCTAATTTTACTCCTGCTCAACCCACACCCCGTGCACGACTATCCTGGATCATCAACCCTTGATAGACAATCTGCTATCACGTTCTCACTCCCGGCAATATGCTGAATGTTGAGATTATACTCTTGGAGCATTAGGGACCACCTGGTCAACCGCATATTCCGATTGTGAAACTGATTTAGGAATTTCAAGGGATGATGGTCCGTATAAATCGTCACTACCGGGCCGTAGGCTGGAACATAAACTTCGAAATGTTTGAGCGACAAAACGATAGCAAGAAGCTCCTTCTCTATAGTCGAGTAATTCCTTTGTGCCGAATTAAACTTGCGAGAAAAGAAGCTCACTGGGTGTTCCAAGCCCTCGGAATCAGTCTGCAGTAACACTGCCCCGGCACCCACACCGCTGGCATCAGTCGCCAGCTGAAAACTCCTGGAGAAGTCTGGGGCTCTCAAAATCGGATGTGTACACAGCAGGTGCTTGACTAGGTCGAAAGCCCTCTGACACTCCGCAGCCCAACAGAACTTCACTGACTTCGACAGTAGATCAGTTAACGGTGCTAAGACAGTAGAGTATCCCCGGATGAAGCGCCTATAATAGCCTATCATACCTAGGAACCGCATGACCTGGCGCTTAGTGGTGGGCCTGGGAAACATATTGATAGCCTGTATCTTGCTCAGGGGGGGGCACACCCGGCCTAACCCGACCACGAAGCCAAGATACTGCACAGTAGCCTTTACAAACTCGCACTTCCTCAGGTTCACCACCAGCCCAGCATCGTGCAACTTCCCAAACAGGGTCTCTAAGTGCCTTAGGTGATTTTCAAAATCGTCATCATACACTATCACGTCATCAAGGTAGACCGTGCAGTTAGGGATTTCGTCACAAATATCGTTCATCAGGTTCTGAAACGTGGCAGGTGCGTTCTTAAGCCCATAAGGCATTACGTTACATTGGTAGGTCTTGCCATCTACCACAAAACCACAAACTTGCTTAGCTCGGTCCGACAGGGGTACTTGCCAGTAGCCTTTTACAAGATCAATTTTAGTAAGGTACTTTGCATTCCCTATCTTGTCCACGCTGTCGTCAACTCGAGGCAAAGGGTAAGGGTTGGTAGTGGTCAAGCCATTTAGCCTACGAAAATCTATGCAGAACCGCACCTTGCCGTCAGGTTTTGGCTGCAACGTGACGGGTGATGTCCACTTCACATAACCTTCAGTGATCATCCCTCTCTCAACCATGTACTTTAACTCCTCCCGTAAAGCTGGCAACTTTACCGGGGGCACACGGTAGGGCACTGACTTGAAGGGCACATTATCACCGACGTCCACGTCGTGCGTTACCTGAGTAGTGAGACCTGGGTGTTCGGCGAAAACAGAGGGGTATGACCTGAACAGGCCTAGGACAGCAGCACCCTGGTGCTCAGGCAGGTGACTTACAGCTTGCCTAGCCTCTTGTTCAGTACTCCCCGCCCACTGTTCCGCGGAAATGACACAGTCCCAGCTATCCTCCTCAGCAGCATGACTGTCCCCACCTCCTTCTCCACCCTGGCCGCTGCAGGCCAGCACAGGGACAGTGAGAGGCTCTGAGGGGCGTCTCACATACTCTTTCATGAGGTTAACATGACATAACTGATGTTTTTTCCTACGGTCAGGTGTTGCAACGAGATAATCAAGGTCGGACAGTTTCTTAGCCACCACATACGGCCCAATAAACTTGGCAGAAAGGGGGTGTCCAGGCAAAGGTAAAAGCAACATTACCTCCTGACCCACCGAAAACTCCCGAAGCTTCACCTTGGCGTCATACTGGTGCTTCATGACCGCCTGTGCATTAACCAAGTTAGTACCTGCCGCTGCCATGCAACCTATAAGTCTCTCCCGGCTCTCAAGGATATATTTAAGTACAGACCCCGGCATCTCTTCGCCCTCCCAGATCTCTTTCACCATACTTAAAGGTCCTCTCACATTATGGCCAAAGACTAGTTGATTTGGACTGAACCCCAGGCTCTCTCCTGGGACTTCACGTGCAGCGAACAGAACATACGGCAGACCCAAATCCCAATCAGTGTCATGTTCTGCACAGTAACAGCGTAGCATACTCTTCAGGGTCGAGTGCCACCGCTCCAAGACTCCCTGACTCTCGGGATGGTAGGCTGACGACACTACAGAACATATACCGTGCAACTGAAGGGTTTGCTTGAACAATTTGGATGTAAAATTGCTCCCCTGGTCTGACTGCACCTCACGTGGAAATCCATAACGGGAACAGAACAATAATAAGTTTTTAACAACTGCCTTTGCCGAGCCGTTTCTCATGGGGTATGCGTCCGGGTATCTCGTAGCCACATCCATGATTGTCAACAGGAATTTATTGCCACTACTAGTAGGCGGGAAAGGGCCAACCAAATCTACTACAACTTTGCTGAACGGAGGCCCGGTGACAGGTATGGGAAACAAAGGTGCCTTCGGGATGGTCTGGTTAGGCTTCCCCGTTGTCTGGCAGGTCGCACACCCAGCCACCCATGCACAGACATCAGCCTTGACCCCAGGCCACCAGAAAAACCTGCCCAATGCCGCCAATGTTTTTGTTACCCCCAAATGACCCGCCACCGGCACATCATGCGCCAGACACAATAAGGACTCTCTATACTTATTTGGAACAACCACCTGGTCTACTACCCTCGCACCGCCCTCCCACTTCGATTTGGGGTCTAGAAATCTGCGGTACAATATCCTGTTGAGCCTAAAGAAATCTCCCGGCTTCGCATCCCCATCTTCCTCCAACTCTATGGCACCATTGCTATAACGAGCTAGGCTAGCGTCTTGCAGCTGCTGCTCACTAATGTCCCTGGGCGTCAATGCATCAAGATGGTTTTGTAATAAGACATTACCCCGGCTAGTAGGCTCTACTGCCTTAGTGGCTCTCGCTACAGCTCTTGCCTCACGCGAAGTCTTACCCAACTCTGCCTTGTTACACACCATATCTGGGCCAGAGTCAACTCCCGTGTTTATTATAGGTCCAAGTACCGAATCACCGAGAAGTGCAGCAGAATCAATGTCCCTTTTCCTGCCCTTAGCAACCTTCTCCTGATCCTTCCTCCACTGTCCCCGAGGTTGAGTGCTAGGCTGTGCAGGAGCCGCAGAGCGAGATCGGGTTACCACACAGGCCATCTCATCCTGTTGGCACCTCCCAACCCATTCCCGATTCTCACCATCCACGTCGGCCGCCCTCTCGGCAACGACTAAGGGTGGAGTCCCGGAAGTGGGCACCGCAAAGTCGTTGCCGAGAAGAAGGTCGACGCCCTCAACTGGCAAACACTCAACGATCCCTACATCCAGCTCCCTGCACACCTCTCCCACTCTCAACTCCAACCTCACAAGTGGGTATGACCTCGTAGCATTTATACCCTGCACCACAACAACTCTGGCCGCATTTATCGGTTTCCCTGTGAAGTTCCTCAACAAAGTTTGCGAAGCCCCCGTATCCCTCAGCAAGTCAACCCTCCGTAGTTCACTCCCCCAGCTCACAAACCCGTGTCCCCGATGGCTACAGAAAGTGTCCCGGACAGGTGTCGAGCCTTCCGTACGCTTCTTTACCGCGTGTGCCTCAGCTGCTGACAACCTACCCCGGGCAGTTGCTGCAGCCTTCAGAGACACACCGATACTGTGAACCAATGACACCGGCTTAGCGGGAGTGTTACTAGGGCACTCACGTGAATAATGGCCTAGCTTCTGACATTTGTAACATTTCACATCCCCAATGGGCTTCTTCCCTTGTGCGGGCGAAGAAGGGGCCTGACCTTTAGTAAACGGGAGAGGCTTGTGTTTGTAGGTGTTATTAGGTGCAATGCTTTTAGTGTGGTTATGTGTGTCATAGGATTTGTTATTATCGAAAACTCTGGTGGGTGGGGTATAGCGCCCCTTCTGCCCTGACTCAGCCCTCTGAGCGGCACCGCAACCACGAATCAATGATAATCTGAGGTCTGCCATCTTGGCAGCCTCCTCTACTGTCTTGGGACATTTTTCCTTAATGTTCAGCGTTAGATCGGTTCCAGTACATTTGTAAAACTGTTCCAGATAGAAAAGTTGCTTAATTTCCTCAGCCGACTCTGCGTGCTCGGACCGAAACCAGTTATTACATGCATCTGTTAAGTCCCGTGCGTGCTCCATAAAACTGACGTCGCTCTTCTTATTCACGCCACGGAACTTCAATCTATAAGTTTCGGGTTGCAGTTCGTAGGCCTGGAGCACAGCCTCCTTCACCAGTCCATACACGACACTCTCGTCCAGTGACAGTGCATCGTAGGCTTTCAACCCCTTACCCACTAGACGTGATGAAACTAATGCTGCCCATTTAACCTCCGGCCAGTCATACTCACGACACTTCTTTTCGAAACGAGCAAAAAACTCAGTCACTGCTGTCTCATCAAATGCGGGTACTAACTTAATTAAATGCGAAAGTGAGTCTGTAACCCGGTGCCCACCACCGAGATGACGCCCCGTGGTCTCTACTCTAGACTTCTCGACATCCATTTCAGCCTGGTACCTGGTTGCATCCTGATTGGCTTGGATTCTAGCAACCTCTATGCGTTCTATACTAGCCTGTTGTATCTGAGTCTCCTGCAGCTTAATCCGTTCTATACTAGCCTGTTGTATCTGAGTCTCCTGCAGCTTAAACTTAGCTAGTTCTAGCTGAAATAACATCTCAGGAGACAGGCCTGGGGAGGGAGAGCACAAAATGGGGGATCCACACCGAGACGTGTTTACGGGTAAGCCAGCTTGCCATTGAGAACCCTCCTGCTGCATCGTGCTAAGACTCGCTGGCTGAGGGCCCAGCTCAGGGGTAGAGTGGAATGGAGGCTTGGAGGGAACCCCCCAAGACCCCACTCCACCCACCGCCCCATCGCCATCACCCAACAAACATGCCACCAAATTCTTCTTGGGCCAACTGTCAGG
The DNA here is from genome assembly GCA_037953745.1 of Lithodes maja. Lineage (NCBI taxonomy): Eukaryota > Metazoa > Arthropoda > Malacostraca > Decapoda > Lithodidae > Lithodes > Lithodes maja. Next base: position 14,334 of record JBAKBP010023945.1, read on the forward strand.
ACAGTCCCGCCCCAAAACCGTGGCTAAACAGCGAAGACCGTAACAATCAATAGCCTGCAGGCGCTGTTCGGTCAAAGGTGTCTGCAAAAATGCCCGGGCATCCCTCTCTCCACTTATAACACTCCCCTCCCTAAATATCTGTTGTACTTGCTGGTCACTAGGCTGTACCGTGTTATCCTCCCCCGTAAATGATGAGTCATTAGACATAATGCTGGTTATACAATTGCTGTTCATAAAAAAAAAGAAGTGCTTATTACTAATTGCAGTCTCGACTCACAAAATGTTAAAGATGCTTGAATGACTCTACTCTAGACACCCCCAACGAAACAATCTGCAAGTCCACCAATACAATAATGACACAATAAAAATTCCTCCAATATGCAAGAAAATTCTAGCCAGCTCTACTAGGTAGCATAGAATAGTTCTCCAAAAAACATGTGATAGGATACTACTGAATCTTGTGCAAGGTCGCCATTTTGTTACGGCTGGATCGGCAATACATATTCGGGATTCTTGATCGTAGGACAGAAATGGCTTATGTGACAACGACACGCTCGATTCCAGTCCCAAATACTATATGCTCCAGACAACAAAAGCACAACGCCCTACAGAGTTATCGTCTATGGTAACGAGGTACCTTAACTCGGCGAAAGTGTACAACAGGGGTAGGCTATGAGGCTAAACTCCCTCAGACATTTATAGGTTACGTTATTACTAAAGAAATGCAATACTCAAGAAACTACGTTAATATTAAGCCTCTAATAATGTAGAATAGAAGCAGGCTAAAGGTATGACAGTGAAATGCTAAATGACAAATGTACACGCCTACTTGAAAGCGCGTGCACTAGAATAACTGTCCCCTACTAACATGCACTAGCATGTAGCATACAAGATGTTCATGATCCAGTAGATACCTAATAATACACATGGAAGGAACATAAATAGTAGTCACTTATTATAATAATGAATCTATACTTGGAATAACTAAAAGGTTGCAGGCAACAGTACTGCGCCGGTAGCCTACTACCGCATAGGCTACTTCGCTTCTCTCACTCTGTCTCCCCTCTGAGTCCGTATGCGCCCTACGCGACAGAACTCCGGACACAGCAGCAAAACGACAGTGCAGTTAATTGATACATGAAAGTATTAATAGTGTTGTCTTGTGTGTGAGTAATGTGTATTGTAAAGTGTTACATACATATACTTAAAGAGAGCTGCAATGCATAGTAAAATAAAGATATATCCCACTCATCATCCCCATGTGTTCTAGCTAGCAGGCCAAGTCACAGGAACAACGAGTCCCAGCACCGAAAGCGAGAACCCAGGAAAAGACTGTAGAGAACACAAGGACAGATAAATTACGTTACTCTACTATACCGGCACTACGAGCGAGCTGTAGTCTCTGGTACTACACTCGCTCCTGGCTCGGTATGCAAATCAAGGCTAAGTCCTCGCCCCTCTACAGACAACTCCTGGGCATGGTCGGGCTCTTACACATGGCACCAGTCTAGTCACAAATTGGATGATGAGCGGGGCATATAACTCGTGAACATGTAGAACGTTCACCAACTATCCTCATCAAGAAGATCGCTGTTCACATTAACCCCTTAAATCTAATACATGTAAATATATGCTTGTCCTAAGAGTAATACGAGAGGTGAGTGCTGAAACTCCTTTAGGACCTCAAGGGAAGGTTATGCATTTAAATAGAGAGAAGAATGAAATGAGAGTAATGTCGTCAGAGGGAAAGAGTGCAACCGTGAGAAATTGGGAGAGAGAGCAAGGGATGTTAGAATCTCAAAGGTTCTAGGCAACCTGATCATGGAACACACAGCGAGCCTCCAGGCAATGTGCTGTACGACAACATGGGCAGCCCAGGCGGCAATGGACTACCAACCCTGTCGCGCCTAGCTATAAGCGCAAGGCTGCCAACCAGTCCATACGTCTGGCAACCACCCCCCCGGCAGCGTGGCGCGTTGCTACCCTCTCGCTCTGAAACCCAACTCACTCTCTCTCTCTGAACTCCCATTGTCTTATCTATCAACTTCTCTATTGATACTACATATTAAATGGAAGGTCTCGACATGGCTTAAAACAAAACCCACCACTGGTTAGCACATGACGAGACCTTTGCAGAGATACAAAGAACATAGTTATAAGTTGTCACACTCAATATACATAGCTGCTGACAGTAGCCAGCACGGTACAGTGGTACGGGCGGTACAGCGGAGTACCAAGGAGTACAATCAGGTTGCGTTGCCACGCACTGGGTGCGTCACAGTATGCAGTACGGATTTGTATCAGGTTTACTCCCCTAGACAGGTTGCCAACCAAGGCTGACGAGTTCCATCCACCCGGATTTGTATAAGGTTGTCTCCCCTAGATGAGTTGCCGACCAAGGCTAACGAGTCCCATCCACCCGAAATATTAATGTTACAGTATATAATTTTGACTATGAAATGCCACGAAAAACCTCTCTCTCTCTCTCTCTCTCTCTCTCTCTCTCTCTCTCACCTTATTTTATTATTCCTGGCAGAGATCAGAAGGTAAAGCAAGGAAGGAGAAGCCCCTGGCATTCTCCGGGCCCAAATTAGACACGATCCTTTCTCAGGCGGCCCTTCCTTTCCTCTTAATTCTCTTTATTAGACGCGGGAGCCCTCTCATGGAATCCCTTAATACAATTCCTCTACAGATTTGCATATAGACAATTATTTTCGGGAACGATTTTCTTCCATTCAATGCTCAAGGAAAAGAAAAGTCCATCTATCTTGCTATCTATTTTCTTAAAGCTATGTGAGTGAAGGAGACAAAAGGCAAAGTTGCCTTTTGTCTCATCCGAAGTTGAAAGAGTGACAAGAGAGCCAAATTCACGGTATGTTACAGTCAAAATGCATGGACACACGGAGGTTGAATTAGTTTAAGTCATAGGATGAGGGAAAAACAGATTAAGGAAGCTTACTTGTTGAGCAGAAGAAAGACTGGGAAAATCGGTGCCAGACGCCCTAGTCTCTGATGGGGTGGCCACGAACAAACCTCTTCCAGGCCGCCCTATCCCCTGACAACACGCGTCCTTCCTCCCAGCCCATCCCGCTCTCCCCCACGCATCTCGAGATCTCCACTCCATCCCTTCACCCCATTCTTGGTCTACCCCTCCCTCCAACCCCTTCCACCACACTTACATGCACCCTCTTTGCCATCCGCACGCTCTACATTCGCTCAATGTGCCCATACCACCTCAATACATTTCTCCCACAATTCTCCACAACATCCCCCTTAACACTACACCTATCACGTACTTCCTGGTTCATCAGTCGATCCATCCACATAACTCTACAAGCTCTGCTTAGATAACTCATTTTGAAAGTTCTCACTCTCGACTTGCTTCCCTCTAGCAATATTCACGATTCACTTCCATATGTCAAAGTGGGGACTACAACACTGGCATGTAATGACCTTTTGCTTCCATACTAAAGGCGGTGTCACACGAGCGATTTTTCTGTCAATTTTTTCGGGCAATTGTTGTTTGGCAACTTCAAAATACAAGTTCCAGAAGATTTAAACTACCAAAGATAATCTGCCTTCGATCTACAGTAGTTTCCGATTCCAATGCAAAAATATCCCTAAAAATCACCCCAAAAAACTTACTCCTGGAAAATTGACGAAAAAAACGCTCATGTGACACTGGCTTAACCTCTACAGGTATGTCCCTTATCACCTTCCTCAATGGGCCTACAACCCTCCTGCACTCTGTCCTGTATCTCTCTCTCTCTCTCTCTCTCTCTCTCAAGACTTCCATCCTTACTCAGCACACTGCCTAGATACTTAAAGGATCTCACATTCTCCATCTTCTGATCATTCAGCTGTATCTCACAGTTGGTTATCTCATTCCTCTCAAAGACCATAACTTTGCTCTTATCCACATTCACCTTCAAATTCCGCTTCTCACACACCGTTCCGAACTCACTTGCCAAGACTTGCACCTTCCACTCATCATCGCATGCAGCACGGTATTATCCGCAAATAATACTACAGGAAACTTCCACTCATTTCCCTCTCTTATCAATGTCACTCTAGTATCCACTACTCTCCCTTGAACCTCATGAATAACTCCATCAATGAATAAGTTGAACAACCATGGAGACATGACACACTCCTGCTTCAACCCAAATTACAAATCAAAGAACTCACTCAACTCGCCCTCCACACACACTGCCACCTTTGCTAGTTAGTTAAAAATAGGACTTCAGAGGCTATCAACCCTTCTGGATTATTAAACCAGCACACTGCAAGTCAAGAATAGAGGCAGAACTGGAGCCTCTTTTCGAGAACTCCAGTCCCTTGCCACCTTCACACCCTCATACATGCTTTATACTGCTCTCAAAAACTTGCCACCTACATATCTTCAGGACCTTCCACATTAATTGTAAAGTAAAGGCGTGTGTACTAATAAGGTTACACACATTTGTACTATTGAATCAGTAAAGCCAAGTTCTGAAGCATCTGCGATATAATAAGTCACTGTATTGTCTCGTTTATGTTTGATACTAATATCCTTCCACATTAATTGTAAAGTAAAGGCGTGTGTACTAATAAGGTTACACACATTTGTACTATTGAATCAGTAAAGCCAAGTTCTGAAGCATCTGCGATAATAATATAATAAGTCACTGTATTGTCATAAGTCACTGTATTGTCTCGTTTATGTTTGATACTAATTCAAATGGGTGCGGAACTATTAGGGGGTCACCGTTTTTTTTTTTTTTTTTTATCTTTCTCTCCTTTTCCTCTCTTTCCCTGGCTTTTATCCATTCGGCCCCATTCAGCCAACCGTTTTAAGATGTTTATCCCCATCCAGGTGTCGATTTCTTCCTGGCGAGCGATAGCGAGCCAGCATTGTATGGAGAAATCCGGCTTCGCCGGAGACATTTTTCCATCGAAAAATGTACAAATTTAGCTTGCTGTTAAAACAAAAATATATACAGTATATGCTGGCTCGCTACCGCTCGCCAGGAAAATATTGACACTTTGATGGGGGTAAACTTCTTAAAACAGTAGGCTGAATGGGGCCAAATGGATACAAGCCAAAGAAAGAGGGAGAGAAAGAGAAAAAAAAGCGAGGTGGGCTCCCTTAATGGATTATATATCTTCACTCGACTCGTTTCGTTCCCTGCCCCTGCAAAAAAAATACTGCATAATTTTGCTCTAAGTTCTCTTTGCATTTTATTATTATATTATTGTTATTTTTGCCACGAATTGTATTTATATTCACGCTCTGCATAAAATCGTGTTTTTTTTCTATTCTACTTTTTCTGAATTAAAAATATTACTCTGGCTTCAAACGTATCATTATTATTCGATGTTTAATGAATGAAGCCAGGCATTGTTTTATTTAGGACATACTGTATCTTTATATATTATATCTTTAATGAATTTGTTTATATTGTTCTTCTTCTTCTTCTCTCTCTCGTTCTTGTTCTTCTTATCCTCCTTCTTCTTTATCTTGCTTTTCTTCTTCTTGTTCACCTTCGTCTTAATTTCTTTCTTCCTGTCTACATTAATGTTGTCTCTAGTTCTCTCCTCTCCTTTTACTTCCTCTTCCCTTTTCATTTCTCTATTCCCCTCCTTCCCCTTCTTTAACTTGTTCTTACTTTCTCTTCGTTTCTTCTCCTCCTCCTCCTCCTAACTCTTGTTTATTCCCCTCCCCTCCTCCCCTTCTTTAAGGTCACCTGTTTTTTTTTCTCGTTCTCTCATTTTATCTCTTTCTCTGGCTTGTATCCATTCGACCCCATTCAGCCAACTGTTTTAAGACGTTTATCCCCATCCAGGTGTCGATATGTTCCTGGCGAGCCAGTATTGTATGGAGAAATCAGGCTTCGCCGGAGACATTTTTCTATCGAAAAATGTACAAATTTAGCTTGCTGTCAAAACAAAAATGTATATATGTTGGCTTGCTACCACTCACTAGGAAAATATTGAAACCTGGATGGGGGTAAACGTCTTAAAACAGTAGGCTGAATGAGGCCGAATGGATACAAGCCAAAGAGAGAGGGAGAGGGAGAGAAAGAGAAAACAAGCGAGGTGGGCTCCCTTAAAACAAGCGAGGTGAGCTCCCTTAATTTATTCTTACATTCTTTCTTTTTCCTCTCCTCCTCCTCCTTACTCTCATCTATTCCCCTGCCTGGGTTTCTAACCTAGCTGAAACACATCACAAGACCTTACAGACTTTAAAATAAAGCCCTAAAAATCACCACAGGCTGCCCAGCTACTACACCTACAGATCACCTACATCAAGAAACCAAAGTCCTCAAAATCAAAGACCATCTGGACATGAGAGACACTCAATTCCTGGCTGCAGCCTCCACAAACCAACACCACCCACTACACTACATGGCAACACACCCACAGACACCAAGAAATATCAAATTAACACCCAGCACACGGTATCACACACAAATACTGTCTTTTCTCCCTCCCTGCCCACCCTAAACCAGCTCCCAGAAACACATCCATACACATATCTCTCGCCGTTCCATCCAATCACTCATAGACAACACCAGCTGCAGGCACGACCTCCAGGAATCCATCTTTCTGAATCCTCCCTTCCTCGCGAGGACAGAGTCCACTTGGCCAGGCTGAGATGTGGACACCATCCAGCTCTTCTGAGCTATCTAAAGAGACTGGATGTCTCCGTCGATGACACCTATCCGGGATGTAACACAAGGACCCCATACCATTGGACACATCCTAGAAGACTGCATTTCACACAATCACTTACGCCAACAACACAATCTACACGCCTTGAGAGCTCTGTGGGAAAGCCTAACCGTGGCCATGGCCTTCCTTAGGGACTCGGGGCTGTTCGGCCAGGCAGCTTAGGGAACGACAACAACAACAACAACTTTCTCTCTTATTTCTCCTCCTCCTCCTCCTCCTCCTCCTCCTTACACTCATATATTCCCCTTCCCTCTCTCCCCTTCTTTAACTTGTTTTTACTTTCTCTCTGTTTCTTCTATTCCTCCTCCTTACTCTTGTCTATTCCCCTTCCCTTCACCCCTTCCTTCTTTAACTTGTTCTTACTGTCTCTCCTTTTCTCCTCCTCCTCCTCCTCCTTACTCTTGTCTATTCCCGTTCGCCTCCCCCTCCCTTCATTAACCTGTTCTTAATTTATCCTTTTCTTCTTCTCCTCCTCCTTACTCTCGTCTATTCCCATTCCCTCCCTTCTTTAAGTTGTTCTTACTTCCTCTCCTTTTCTCTTCCTCTTCCTCCTCCTCCTCCTCCTTACACTCATCTATCCCCCTCCTCCCCTTCTTTAACTTGTTCTTACTTTCTTTCTCTTTCCTTCTCCTCCTCCGTACACTCGTTTATTCTCCTTCCCTCCCTCCCTTCCTTCTTTCTTGAGCCACCAGGAAGTACCAGATGAGGGACATGTTACGCCTCATCAATATTAAATTCTTGGTCTTCCCTCTTCGTCTATTTAGTCTGCTCCCTTCTGTCTTCGGCTGCTTCTTCTTCTTCTTCTTCTTTTTCTTCTTCTTCTTCCTTTCTTTCTTCTTCATCTTCATCTTCTTCCTTTCTTCCTTCTTCTCTTATTTCAGCTTCCATTCTTCTTCTTTATCCTATTTTTCTTCCTTTCATTTTCCTTCATCTGCTCCTTCACCATCATCACCTTCTTCTTCCATTCTTCTTCTTCTTAGTCTTCCCTTCCCTCTCCTCCCTTCTTGAGGAATTACCAGAAGAGAGACATGTTAGGCATGACCAATTTATAGCGGGAGGTGGGCGCGTTTATTTGCTCACTGTTTTAACTTTTCATTATTTATTAGTTTCCTACATACTGTAGACCTCCATCAAGCTGTAAAAAACACCCCCTAGACCCCCTCAGGTAATTGTGTACATTTTTCGGTAGAACAATTTCCGGCCGAAGGCCGATTACCCTTGAAGTTAAAGGCTCGCTATCGCTCGCTAGAAAACAAATTGACACCTAAATGGTTTTAAAATTGACAAAGAAATGGGGCGTAAAGTCCTAAAATCGCCAAACTAATAGGCCTAACGCCTTAAAATGAAAAACAAACAATGGGGCTAAATACGAGGGAGAAGGGGTGCCAGAAAAACCTGTTCTCCACCCTTATCGCTCGGTCTCCTTCCTCTTCTCGTCACGTTCTTCTTCTTCATTTTCGACTTTTCGTTTCTTCGTTCTTTCCTTCTTCTTCTTCTTCGTCTTCATCTTCCATTCTCTATTCCCCTGCGCCCTCCCCTTCTTTCTTTCTGTCTTTCTTTCTTCTCATTCTTCTTCTTATCTTTCTTGTCTCCGTTCTTCTTCTTCTTTTGCTTCTCCTTTCCTCCCCTCTCGCCTTCCATTCCCTACTCTGTCTTCTTCTTCTTCTTCTTCTCCAGAGGGACAAATTTAAACACCACCATTTTTTAACTCTGCCTCTTCCCTCTTTCCCTGTCAGTTCCCCCTTTATCATCTCTTCTTCTTCTTCTGGTTCTACGTCTTTTTGCATAAGTCTCCCCCCCTCCTCCTCCTCGTTTTCTTTTCAGTTTGTTTTGGGTCTCGTTTTCTGTTCGGTTTATCCGCGTTCCTTTCTCCCCTGTCTTTTGTTTGGTTGTTCTTTTATGTCATTCAAGGACAACTGCAGAGAAATGGCAAAGGCTATAATCCATTAACCCTTTGAGTACCAGCGACGTGTGTTATATATTATTCTAGCTATATTTACTGTAAACGATATCATGCAGCTTAAGATGGACCTGTGGTAGTTAGAAGGGTTGGGTAAGATAGTTTGAAGCCTAATTATTGCTAGAGGTCCTTCCTAAGCTGAATAAAGTCGTCTAATTATTGCCAGAATATAAATAATGAAGGCACCGGTACTGAACGGGTTAATAATAGGTAGGCCAGAAATCGTGACCTTTATCTACTGTAACTAAAAAACGGCTGTACATTTCCTCACCTATGATCCCTGGCTGACTCTTCCTAAATGGCAGACATATTAACTCGATTACCCTAGTCCTTTGTGAGTTATGAGAGGTTGGGGTAGGGCTACCTATTCCCTGGCTGACTCATCCCAAATGGCAGACATATTAGCTCGATTACTCTAGTCCTTTGTGAGTTATGAGAGGTTGGGGGTCGGGCTACCTATTCCCTGGTTGACTCTTCCCAAATGGCAGACATATTAGCTCGATTACTCTAGTCCTTTGTGAGTTACGATAGGTTGGGGTCAGGATACCTATTCCCTGGCTGACTCTTCCTAAATGACAGACGTATTGACCTACCTACAATGAACAGGGTATATACAAGCTTTCCAAATAGTTACTGTCTTAAGGGGAGACGGACCGTTTTTGTTTTCGTTTTTTTTTTTTTTTGTCTACTAAATAATGTATTCCTATATTTCTTAGTGTTCTCGCTAGACCTCCATCAAGCTTAGAACCCCCCCCCCCCCCTAGACCCCCCTTCAAGATAGATTTGTAACTTTTTCGGTAGACAAATTTCCCGGCCAAAGGCCGATTCCTCCTAAGTACAGGCTCGTTTTCGCTCGCCAGGAAAAAATCGACACCTAAATGGCACAAAGGGTCCTAATATTGAAAAAGAAATGGGGTGAAAGGTCATAAAATCCCCAAACTAATGGAACCAACGTCTTAAAATCTCAAAACTAGTGGGGCTAAACATTAGAGAGAAGGAGGTCAAGAAAAGCGGTCTGTCTCCCTTTAACCCCTTCTGTACCGGTGTCATCATTTTAACTTTATTTTGTCTACCATTAGACGATTGTATTCAGTTTTAACCCTTTCACGCTTATGACGCGATTTTGAGCCTATTGGGGATACTTAAAAGCCTTTGTTACCATCAGGGGTATTTAGAAACCTTTAGTTTAGTTACTTCAACCTCTGCAGTTGTCTTTGAGTTAGCTGTGTTGAGCCTATTGGGGATACTTAAAAGCCTTTGTTACCATCAGGGGTATTTAGAAACCTTTAGTTTAGTTACATCAACCTCTGCAGTTGTCTTTGAGTTAGCTGTGGGCAGAAAACTAATTTTGGAGAGGTAATTATAAGAGTGAGAGAACTCTATTTTTTATTGCTAATCTGGCAACCTCTGCGTCATATATGCGTGAAAGGGTTAATTGCTGGATGCCCTTTTGAATCTTTCACGTACATATGACGCAGAGGTTGCCAGATTAGCAATAAGAAATCGAGTTCTCTCACTCTTATAAATACCTCTCCAAAATTAGTTTTCTGCCCACAGCTAACTCAAAGACAACTGCAGAGGTTGAAGTAACTAAACTAAAGGTTTCTAAATACCCCTGATGGTAACAAAGGCTTTAAAGTATCCCCAATAGGCTCAACACAGCTAACTCAAAGACAACTGCAGAGGTTGAAGTAACTAAACTAAAGGTTTCTAAATACCCCTGATGGTAACAAAGGTTTTAAAGTATCCCCAATAGGCTCAAAATCGCGTCATATGTCGGAGAGGGTTAACAGGCTTCGAACGATCTCGCTTACCCCTTTTTACTACCGCAGATCCTTCTCAAACTGCACAAAATCATCTAAATATAGCCAAAATAAAATTAAAAAGACGTCGCCTTAATAGATGGGGTTAACCCTGTGCACAACCAAGGGTAAAATGAAATGATAGACTTGGTCTTTAATTGACAACAAAAACAAACATATACACATGTTGGCATTGCTATAAAACACACAAAGTGACCTACAGTAAGTTACTCTATATTCAGTCTAGTATCTAGTACCAGTGCAAAGTATCCAAATATTGCCGGAACATGTATATTCACTCGTCTATGTTTCCCCATAACGTCCATCTTATTTTCGCACTCGCTTATTTACCCCCATTAATCTCATCCACCGGGAGCCGAGCCAATCATCTATTATGTAGTCAGAGCTATTCTCCATACCCTTGCTGACCTACTCTAAATTAGCATTACTCTTTTTAATATTACTTAATTTTACCTTTTAAGTCAATACCACAGTACTTATATTATATTACAAATTACCGTTGATATGATTTGATTTGTTGCTCTAGGTATAATTTACTCTCTCGCGCACATCCTAAGGCACTTTTGCCCTGGCGCATGTGTGGACGCGATCGCGTCCTTAAGCCCTTTATGAAATTTGGTAAAACGACACTAAAAACGCGATCGCGTCCATTTTGGACGCGATATACCTGGTATACTAGTCTATATGTCGGGGTATCTGGCAACAATTCATAGCTGGGTGAGCTGGGTGAACGGAAACAAAGAGAAAACCTCAGCTGCCTCATACAGTGTGTCGCCTGTCCATGGAAACTTAAAACACTTACTGAGACCTGAGAAGGTTAATATAATGATGTTGTATTTTGTGTTCCCTGACGGAGCATTTAGCCATTAAAGAGGTCAATAGAAAAAGTGGGAATGTTACGAAGTGTTGGCTTACCTGTGGCTCCGCTGAAGACTACGGAGCCTAAAGTCAAGACAACCACCGTCTGCCACAGAGAGGGGATTCTGTCATCAGGTGGGGCAAGGGCAATCATTAATTCTTGAACACCTCCTAATGATAAAGAACAAGACGGTGAGCATTCATTTGAGGATCTCGGACAGAAGGGTGCTGAGCTGGTATGGTCATGTTGAACGAATGGGAGATGAAAGGCTTACAAAGAGAATATGTGAGTCAGGTACAAGGGGAGATAGAAGGGCAGGAAGACCCCCATTGAGATGGAGAGACTGTGTAAGAAAGGCTTTGGATGATAGAGGAATGACTATAGATCAGGCAGGGGAAGTGGTGGTGGACAGGAGTGAATGGAGAATGCTTGTGAATAGTTGAGTGAACACGTGGTCATTTGGAGTAAGGGGTCGGGCGCAAGTTGGACTAGATAATAGTCCATCAGGCGCCTGGCCCGGGGAGACGATTAATATGAAGGGTGCGCCTGGAAGTGTGGTGGGAGGGCTTGTGGCTTTGGCTCCGCTGCATGTCTGCCTGCCGAGATCGGAACCTCTCCGGGTGGTCGGGGGCCGGGGGAGTGCTGGAACGACCTTGGTGACCCTGGTCTCTGGGTCTTCTCCTGGGTGACCTGGATGTGTGTGAGTTTGTGCTTTTTATCTGTGTTTATTTGTTGTTTTATGTTGTTTTTGTGTTTTCCCTGTTCTTGCTCTGTCTTGAGTCGGCTACCCCCAAAATGGGGATTGGGCCTGAGCATATACAGTAGATAGATAGATAGATAGTAATTTTATCATTGTTGTATATCAAAATAGTTTGCCTTTGTATGTTTTACCGCATTCACACTGATTGTTGATGGTTCTTTACATCTTCCTTTAGCCAGAGATAGAGAGAGAGAGAGAGAAATCCTACTTATGGAAGGATAATTCCAGACCAAGTCGTAGGACCCATGTTTCACTACAACGGATTTTCACAGTAAGCCTCACGCAAAACGGGACAAATTGATTTCATTTACTTCTCCTCTTAGCAACTATAGAGGTATAATTTGTACGTACAAAACGTGGATGAATGTTAAGGCCTCAGACAGGATTCGAACCGCCGTTAATTATATAAATGATACTATATGTCTTATAATGCCACACAAAATATACTACACAAAGCTATCAGCGAATAAGCTCCAAGTTGAGATTTATTGCTCAAAAAGACCCAGTGCAAATCCGCCAGGTTAGAAATAAATAGATAAATACATAAAGATATATAAATACATAATATTATAATAATAATAATAATGAAAATAATAATGATGTTAATAACAAATAATGAAGCGCCAGCAAACATAGTTGGATGGGGTATGGGAGAGAGAAGAAGAGAAGTAGTGGAGGAAGAGGTGGGGATCAGGAGGTCAGAAGTGTGGGAAGCCATGAAAAGAGTGAAGTTGGGGAAAGCACCAGGAACAGATGAAGTGAGTGGGGAAATGTTAAAGTATGGTGGTGAGATAGTGATCGAATGGGTATGGAAAATGTGCAAACTAGCATGGGAGAAGGGGAGTGCACCCGATGACTGGAAGACTGGCATAATAGTCCCCCTATATAAAGGTAAAGGGGAAAGAGGAGTGTGTGGTAACCACTGAGGAATATGTCTTCTAATCGTAGTAGGGAAGGTGTAACAGTAGGGTAGTGATTGAGAGAGTGAGTGCGAGAACGGAGAAATGGATTGGTGACGAGCAGGGCGGTTTTAGAAAGAGAAGAGGATGTGTAGATCAGATTTTTACCCTGAACTGTGTTGTAGAGAAATATCTGGAGAAACAACATAAGGTGTATGTTGCCTTTATGAATTTGGAGAAGGCCTATGACAGAGTGGATAGAGAAGGTATGTGGAAAGTACTTAGAATATACGGAGTAGATGGCAAGTTGCTGAAAGCAGTGAAGAGCATGTATGAGGGTGCAAAGGCGGCTGTCAGTGTGGAGAATGAACAGAGCGAGTTCTTTGACCTGAAAGTTGGGTTGAAACAGGGGTATGTGATGTCCCCGTGGTTGTTTACTGTATATATGGACGGATTCATGAAATAAATAAAAGGAAGAGCAGTGGATGTTGGTGTGTTGCTGATAAGGGAGGGAAATGAGTGGAAGCTACCTTTACTGCTGTTTGCTGATGATACAGTTCTGATGAGCGATAATGAATGGGAGTTGCAGGGTCTGGTAAATGTGTTTGGAACAGTGTGCAAAAAAGCGGAATCTGAAGGTAAATGTGGGGAAGAGCAAAGTTATGGTCTTCGAAAGGGGTGAAACCACAGAGTGTGAGGTGAAGTTGAACGGTCAGGCTATGGAGATTGTCAGCTCATTTAAGTATCTGGGCAGTGTGTTGAGTAAAGATGGGACTATGGATGAAGAAGTGTAGGAGAGGATGCAACAGGGAAGAGGGTTGTAGGAGTGTTGAAAGCAGTAACAAGAAATAGGGTGGTCAGTATGGAAGTGAAGAAATCCTTGCATGACAGTGTGGTAATCCCGACACTAACTTACGGAAGCGAAGCTTGAACGTTCGGGAAGAGACTCAGACCAAGAGTGAGAGCGGTGGAAATGAGTTACTTGAGAAGTGCGTGCGGAGTTACATGGAGGGATAGACAGACGAATGAGGAAGTAAGAAGGAGGTGCGATGTGGAGGTAGATGTGCTGGAAAGTGTGAAAAGGAACAACTTGAGATGGTTCGGCCATATGAAACGTATGGAAGGCAAGAGAATGACTAAGAGGGTGTACGAGAGCGAGGTGGAGGGACAGAGAGGGAGAGAGAGGTGCACCGAAGGAGAGGTGGAAGGATGGAGTGAGGAAGTATATGGATGAAGGCGGTGCTGGTTGGGAGGAGGGGCGTCGACTGACTGGGGAGAGAGGTGCATTGGGGCGGTTCGTTCGTGGCCACCCCTTCCGGGATCACGGCGTCAGGCAGTAGATAGATAGATATAACAAATAATAATAATATTTTATAATATGTGTGTGATAACCCGGATTCGAATCCCGGTGGATCATATATACTTTAATTAATTTCATTGGGGGTGTGGTGGTGAGATTAATAAAAATAATATAATAATAATAAAAATTATAGTAATAATAATAATAATAATAATAATAATAATAATAATAATAATAAACACAACTATGCTCTTGTTCTTCTCCAAAACTGCTGGTGGCCCCATTAGTCATGACCATCCCCAGAGACCCCCCCCCCCCACCCCCAACACACACACACACTCACACATTCCAAACTTTGCCTTCACCATTTTCGAGCAATGTCCGCCTAACAAATACGTCCTCCCAGACTTCCTTTACACTAAAATATATACCGGTATATATATAATAAATAAATATATTAATTCATAAATAAAAAGAAACTTAAGTGTCCACCTAAACCACCTTCAAGCTAAATTTGTAAATTTTTCGATAGAATAATGTCTCGGCCTAAGGCTGATATTTTAAAAGTTACTGACTCGCTATCGCTCGGCCAGAACAAAAGTTGACACCTGAATGGAGTGAACAGTCTTATTTTCACCAAACTAATGGGGTGAAACATCCACAACGACCAGATTCATATTTCCCTTACTTACGCCTTTTACTTTAGGTTAGAAAACAAAACATTAATACAAAATGAAAAATAAAAATAAAAATAAATAAATAAAAACTATATCATCGCTGTTCATCATTCCTGGTCGCCTCATTACCAGCCCCTGAGACAAGCCATTTATTACAAACCTTTTTTTTTTTTTTTTTTCCAGACAACTGTGTATTTATTTATTCAATAATGCAATTTCAGAGCATATTTATAGTTATTCGACTGAAATATTATCCCTTTGTCCTGTAAATTCTCTCTCTCTCTCTCTCTCTCTCTCTCTCTCTCTCTCTCTCTCTCTCTCTCTCTCTCTCTCTCTCGTAAGGTATGTGGGGCCAGTGTATCTATGTAAATTTATGTAAACAAAATCTCTCTCTCTCTCTCTCTCTCTCTCTCTCCCCCCCCCCCCCCCAGAAACCCCCTAGGGTGTAGTGTTGAGAGAGGAGACAGGAGCTCAAAAAAGTTTCTAATGTTGGGTGTGTGTGTCTCTGGTCCCTCTCCTGACTTAAGGGGGGTCACAGGCCTTTCTTCTCTTTCTTTCCTTTTCTCTCTTTGGCTTGTATCCATTCGGCGCCATTCAGTTTACTGTTTTAAGACGTTTATCCCCATCCAGGTGTCGATTTCTTCCCGGCGAGCGATAGCGAGCCTCATTGTATGGAGAAATCCGGCTTTGCCGGAGAAATTTTTCTATTGAAAAATTTCCAAATTTAGCTTCCTGTCAAAACAAAAATATATATATGCTGGCTCGCTACCGCTCGCCAGAAAAAATATTGACACCTGGATGGGGGTAAACGTCTTAAAACAGTAGGCTGAATGGGGCCGAGTGGATACAAGTCAAAGAGAGAAGGAGAGAAAGATAAAACAAAATCGAGGTGGGCCCCCTTAACAGAAAAAGAGAGGCAGAAGTACGTGAGCGGTGATTGGTCCGGAAGTAGGGTACGTATACGTGGTGGCAGACAATGGACCAATCACAGTGACGCTCTAGTGCTAGAGGTACGACATATTCACACCATAACCACAAATTTTTTTTATGTGTGTGAATTTGTGTTTTGTTTGTGTGTGTTCATTGTTTTCCTGTTGTGTTGTGTTGTCCCTGTTCGGGCTCTGTCTCGAGTCGGCCACCCCCCAGAAAAGTAAAAAAGTAACAAATGGGGAATGGAGCCTGACTAAATACTGTAGATAGATAGAATAACGCCGATGTTATGGTTGTGTAACTCTGCCCTGATTATAGTAACTATTTCAACAAATCCCAATATATACCAAGCTAAGGTACTGTATATACTTCTGGTAAAAGAAAAGAAAAACAATAATATGAAAAAACACCGTTAGGCAATGTTCTCGTATTTTCAAGTGGCAACAAATATTACCCTTTTTTTTAAATACTACAACACGTGTTTTCCATGTTTTCTGGTTATTAGGAGACGATACTATTCACTTTAGGAAGGAATTGTGTACGTCGGAGGGTGGTTTGAGAGAGAAGTAATTCTTTGACTCTTAGTGGGCTTTCCAAACCTGATTAATATCGTCTAATGTTAGCCCGAATAACTGAACACGCGTCCTCCAGAGAGAGAGAGAGAGTGTGTGTGTGTGTGTGTGTGTGCGTGTGTGTGTGTGTGTAAGTGCAACATTAGCAGGTATAAGAGTAATTTATTAGCAACGTCCAAAATCTATTTAAAAAATTAAGAACGGGGCAATAGTGAAATAAGACGAACATATCTAAAAGACAATCGAGAAAAGGAAAAAATAAACACACTGGGTAGAAAAAGAGAAAAATGTGAAAGAAAAGGCTAGCAGAAAAGGTTGAACCCCACCAGAGTAGAATGGGTAAACACATACAGCTTCGCAAGAGTGAGGAAAATATAGTTTGACACGTTAAGGGGAGGTTTTTAGTTGATTCCCTAGACTTCCATCAAGCTTAAAATGACTCCCCCTAGACCCCTTTTCAAGATAAATTTGTACATTTTTCGGTAGAAAAATGTCCCGGCCGAAGGCCGACACCCCTTAAACTACAGGCTCGCTATCGCTCGCCAGGAAAAAATCGACACCTAAATGTCACGAATGATCTTAAAATTGACAGAAATGGGGCGAGGGTTCTTAAAAATCGCCAAACTAATGGGGCGAACGTCTTCAAATTTCACAAACAATGGGGCTAAACATGAGGGAGAAAGAGGTCCAGAAAAAAATCCTCCCGGTGGAAATCTCCCCTTAACCCCCTTCAGTACCTGCGACGTCTTTTAAATATGATTATAGTTATATCTAGAGTTTTGTTTGCAGTTTTAGAAGGATCTGGGGGTAATGTGAAAAGGGTTAAGGGGGGTGACCTGTTTTTGTTCTGTCCTTTTCTATCTTTCTATGGCTTGTATCCATTTGGCCCCATTCAGCCTACTGTTTTAAGACGTTTATCCCCATCCAGGTGTCAATTGTTTACTGGTGAGCGGTAGCGAGCCAGCATATTTTTTATTTTTGTTTGACAGCAGGCTAAATTTGTACATTTTTCGATAGAAACATTTCTCCGGCGAAGCCGGATTTCTTCATATAATGCTGGCTCGCTATCGCTCGCCAGGAAGAAATCGACACCTAGATGGGGATAAACGTCTTAAAATAGTTGGCTGAATGGGGCCGAATGGATACAAGCCAGAGAAAGAGAGAAAAGGAGAGAAATAACAAAAAGCAGGTCACCCCCTTAAGTGAGATAATGCGAAGCCCGTTAATTGCTAAAGGTGTTAATTGCCCTTTTGAAACTGAATAAAATAGCCTAATAGTTGCCAGAAATAAAATAGCCTAATAGTTGCCAGAAATAAAATAGCCTAATAGTTGCCAGAAATAAAATAGCCTAATAGTTGCCAGAAATAAAATAGCCTAATAGTTGCCAGAAATAAAATAGCCTAATAGTTGCCAGAAATAAAATAGCCTAATAGTTGCCAGAAATAAAATAGCCTAATAGTTGCCAGAAATAAAATAGTCTAATAGTTGCCAGAAATAAAATAGCCTAATAGTTGCCAGAAATAAAATAGCCTAATAGTTGCCAGAAATAAAATAGCCTAATAGTTGCCAGAAATAAAATAGCCTAATAGTTGCCAGAAATAAAATAGCCTAATAGTTGCCAGAAATAAAATAGTCTAATAGTTGCCAGAAATAAAATAGCCTAATAGTTGCCAGAAATAAAATAGCCTAATAGTTGCCAGAAATAAAATAGCCTAATAGTTGCCAGAAATAAAATAGTCTAATAGTTGCCAGAAATCTATCTATCTATCTATATGCTCAGGCCCAATCCCCATTTTGGGGGTAGCCGACCCAAGACAGAGCAAGAACAGGGAAAACACAAAAAACAACATAAAACAACAAATAAACACAGATAAAAAACACAAACTCACACACATCCAGGTCACCCAGGAGAAGACCCAGAGACCAGGGTCACCAAGGTCACTCCAGCACTCCCCCGGCCCCCGACCACCCGGAGAGGTTCCGATCTCGGCAGGCAGACATGCAGCGGAGCCAAAGCCACAAGCCCTCCCACCACACTTCCAGGTGCACCCTTCATATTAATCGTCTCCCCGGGCCAGGCGCCTGATGGACTATTCTCTAGTCCAACTTGCGCCCGACCCCTTACTCCAAATGACCACGTGTTCACTCAACTATTCACAAGCATTCTCCATTCACTCCTGTCCACCACCACTTCCCCTGCCTGATCTATAGTCATTCCTCTATCATCCAAAGCCTTTCTTACACAGTCTCTCCATCTCAATGGGGGTCTTCCTGCCCTTCTATCTCCCCTTGTACCTGACTCACATATTCTCTTTGTAAGCCTTTCATCTCCCATTCGTTCAACATGACCATACCAGCTCAGCACCCTTCTGTCCACTCTGGCTGACAAATGTTCCTGCTGCCCCACTCTCCTACGTATCTCTTCATTCCTCAATCTGTCTCTACGAGTAACTGCACACATACTCCTCAAGCAGCTCATCTCCATCACATCCAGCCCTCTTTTCTCCTTTTTCTTCAGAGCCCATGTCTCAGCCCCATACATCACTGTTGGCACAACAATTCCTTGATACAGTGCACTTTTTACTTTCACTCCGAGATTTCTCGTCTTCCACATACTTCCCATTGCTCCGAAAACCTTCCTTCCTTCACACACTCTCTGTTTTACCTCCACTTCCATACCTCCACTCCTGCTTATCGTTCCTCCTAGATATTTAAAACACTCTACTTGTTCCAATATTTCCCCAGAAATAAAAATAAAATAGCCTAATAGTTGCCAGAAATAAAATAGTCTAATAGTTGCCAGAAATAAAATAGCCTAATAGTTGCCAGAAATAAAATAGTCTAATAGTTGCCAGAAATAAAATAGCCTAATAGTTGCCAGAAATAAAATAGCCTAATAGTTGCCAGAAATAAAATAGCCTAATAGTTGCCAGAAATAAAATAGTCTAATAGTTGCCAGAAATAAAAGTCTAATAGTTGCCAGAAATAAAATAGTCTAATAGTTGCCAGAAATAAAATAGTCTAATAGTTGCCAGAATATAATAGAATGTTGAGCGGTACTTGAAAGGTAGACAGAATGGATAAAAAAACACCATCTGAGGAAGAGCACTTTATTGACAACGTTTCTCAGATAGCTTCATCAGGTCACAGTCACCTGATGAAGCTATCTGCAAAAGGTTATCAATAAAGTGATCCTCCTCAGATGGTGTTGTTTATCCATTATAATCGAAAAGGAAGGCCCCCGGTACTGAACGGGTTAAGTGGGGATGAGCCGGTTTTCTGGACCACTTTCTCCCTCATCTTTAGCCCTTTAGTTTTCAGATGCTAAGATGTTTGCCCCATTAGTTAGTCGATTTTAAGACCTTTCGCCCAATTTCTTCGTCAATATTTAGACCTTTCGTGCTATTTAGGTGTCGATTTTTTCCCTGGCGAACGATAGTGAGCCTATAATATTAGAAGAACTGGCCTTCGGCCGGGAAATTTTTCTACCGAAAAATGTACAAATTAATCTAGAAGGGGGATCTAATGGATGTTTTTTTAAATTTTATGGAAGTCTAGGGAGGAAACTAGAAAAATAATGAATACATGCAAAAATAATGAATACATGCAAAAATAATGAATACATGCACAAATAATGAATACATGCAAAAATAATGAATACATGCAAAAATCGGCCAAAAAGTGAACCATTCAAGGGGGTAGGTGTTGTGTATTTGTGTATTTATGTTGTTATTATTTTAGCTTCCACCCTCGGCCTCCATCAAGCTTAAACAAATCATCTTCAAGATTAATTTGTACATTTTTCGGTATAAAATGTCGCGGCCGAAGGCCGGTTCATCCAAAATCAAAAGTTCGCTATTTCTCGCCAAGATAAACAAAAACGACACCTAAATAACACGAAAGGTCTTAATATTGACAAATAAATGGTGCAAAAGGTCTTAAATCAAACACATTGGGTTAAACATGAGGGAGAAGGGGGTCCAGAGAGAGCAACTACTTCCCCTTAAATACTATGGGTATGTTCAATGTATATAAAGACTTTGTAATAATATACTCTTATCGGTTAGGTATATTGGCACTAATAACACAATTTAACCCTTTCTATCTTTCTATCTATCTATCTATCTATGTTTATCTATCTGTCTATCTATCGATTTACTCAGGCCCATTCCCCATTTTCTTTTATTTTTCTTTAACCCTTTCACTACCGCTGGAATCTGTTGTTTTATTTCAGCTATATTTAGAACAATGTATGCAGCTTAGGAAGGATATGTGGTAGCTAAAAGGGTTAATTGAGATCTATGTCTATGGCCTCTTAATCGCTACACGTCCCTCCTAAGCTGATCGTCTAATAATAAATGCCGAATGATAATGAAAAGAACGCCTCCGGTACTAAAAGGGTTACTACTATCCGGTCCGACGTTTTGGGGGGTTATTAGGATATGTTTTGTTTAACCCCTTCCGTACCGGCGACGTCTGTTTCATTTTCACCTAGTTAAAGTTAGACTATTTATTTATTTTTTAGCCAAAGGATCAAGATAGCCGAAGGATCAAGATAGCCGAAGGATCAAGATAGCCGAAGGATCAAGATAGCCGAAGGATCAAGATAGCCAAAGGGATCAAGATAGCCGAAGGATCAAGATAGCCAAAGGATCAAGATAGCCGAAGGATCAAGATAGCCAAAGGATCAAGATAGCCAAAGGATCAAGATAGCCAAAGGATCAAGATAGCCGAAGGATCAAGATAGCCGAAGGATCAAGATAGCCAAAGGATCAAGATAGCCAAAGGATCAAGATAGCCGAAGGATCAAGATAGCCGAAGGATCAAGATAGCCAAAAGGATCAAGATAGCCGAAGGATCAAGATAGCCAAAGGATCAAGATAGCCAAAGGATCAAGATAGCCGAAGGATCAAGATAGCCGAAGGATCAAGATAGCCAAAAGGATCAAGATAGCCGAAGGATCAAGATAGCCAAAGGATCAAGATAGCCAAAAGGATCAAGATAGCCGAAGGATCAAGATAGCCAAAGGATCAAGATAGCCGAAGGATCAAGATAGCCGAAGGATCAAGATAGCCGAAGGATCAAGATAGCCGAAGGATCAAGATAGCCGAAGGATCAAGATAGCCAAAGGATCAAGATAGCCAAAGGATCAAGATAGCCGAAGGATCAAGATAGCCGAAGGATCAAGATAGCCGAAGGATCAAGATAGCCGAAGGATCAAGATAGCCAAAGGATCAAGATAGCC
>JBAKBP010023946.1:0-36071 GCA_037953745.1 Lithodes maja
GTATCAGTGCATTACCACAAAACCCACCGAAACGTCAATAAAATACCCTCATTGTTCCCTGATTAAATAGCACTGTATGAATATTCCCATATTCAAAATATGCTATAGGGGTGCAATGCCTGGTGAGTTATCTGCTCAACAGGTGGCGTTGTGTGTGTGTAAGTGTGAGAGTCCGAGTGTAGAGGGTGAGACAGTGAAGCACGGGAACGAGATGGCTTCAGAGATGGGGTCGTTTCGGGCCATGAGTGAGCACCGTGCCTCATGTGAAGGCAAGATGGCAGGTGCTCGTTGTACTCTACGTGCTTCACATGTCTCACTCCCTAGACTGGAACAAGACCTCACGGGCTTCACTGTTCATTGTAAAGCGGTGAATGTTAAGGCTCTCAGCCTATGCCCGAGAGGAAGTAAGTTGGAATATAGAAAAAAAAAAAAAAAAAAAAAAAAAAAACTAGTTAAACAGTGTTACATTGCTGGGTTTCATTATAGTTGATATAAACATGTTAGACAGTGTTACATTGGTGGGTTTCATTATAGTTGATATAAACATGTTAGACAGTGTTACATTGCTGGGTTTCATTATAGTTGATATAAACATGTTAGACAGTGTTACATTGGTGGGTTTCATTATAGTTGATATAAACATGTTAGACAGTGTTACATTGCTGGGTTTCATTATAGTTGATATAAACATGTTAGACAGTGTTACATTGGTGGGTTTCATTATAGTTGATATAAACATGTTAGACAGTGTTACATTGCTGGGTTTCATTATAGTTGATATATACATGTTAGACAGTGTTACATTGGTGGGTTTCATTATAGTTGATATAAACAATTAAACATGTTAGACAGTGTTACATTGGTGGGTTTCATTATAGTTGATATAAACATGTTAGACAGTGTTACATTGGTGGGTTTCATTATAGTTGATATAAACATGTTAGACAGTGTTACATTGGTGGGTTTCATTATAGTTGATATAAACATGTTAGACAGTGTTACATTGCTGGGTTTCATTATAGTTGATATAAACATGTTAGACAGTGTTACATTGGTGGGTTTCATTATAGTTGATATAAACATGTTAGACAGTGTTACATTGGTGGGTTTCATTATAGTTGATATAAACATGTTAGACAGTGTTACATTGGTGGGTTTCATTATAGTTGATATAAACATGTTAGACAGTGTTACATTGGTGGGTTTCATTATAGTTGATATAAACATGTTAGACAGTGTTACATTGGTGGGTTTCATTATACTTGATATAAACATGTTAGACAGTGTTACATTGGTGGGTTTCATTATAGTTGATTTAAACATGTTAGACAGTGTTACATTGGTGGGTTTCATTATAGTTGATATAAACATGTTAGACAGTGTTACATTGCTGGGTTTCATTATAGTTGATATAAACATGTTAGACAGTGTTACATTGCGGGGTTTCATTATAGTTGATATAAACATGTTAGACAGTGTTACATTGGTGGGTTTCATTATACTTGATATAAACATGTTAGACAGTGTTACATTGGTGGGTTTCATTATAGTTGATATAAACATGTTAGACAGTGTTACATTGCTGGGTTTCATTATAGTTGATATAAACATGTTAGACAGTGTTACATTGGTGGGTTTCATTATAGTTGATATAAACATGTTAGACAGTGTTACATTGGTGGGTTTCATTATAGTTGATATAAACATGTTAGTCAAGAAAGTCAAGAAAGTTAGGGAAGGTAGCAAGGGAAACAGTAAGGGTGTGAAAGATAAGAATGGGAGAATGCTAGCCGAGAAGCAAGAGAGAGTTGAAAGATGGAGGGAGTACTTCAGTGAGTTGCTAAATGAAAGGAATGAAGAGCCAGCAAACATAGCTGGATATGGTATGGGAGGGAGAAGAAGAGAAGTAGTGGAGGAGGAGGTGGGGATCAGGAGGTCAGAAGTGTGGGAAGCCATGAAAAGAGTGAAGTTGGGGAAAGCACCAGGAACAGATGGAGTGTGTGGGGAAATGTTGAGGTATGGTGGTGAGATAGTGATAGAATGGGTATGGAAAATGTGCAAATTAGCATGGGAGAAGGGGAGTGCACCCGATGACTGGAAGACTGGCATAATAGTCCCCCTATATAAGGGCAAAGGGGAAAGAGGAGTGTGTGGTAACCACCGAGGAATATGTCTTCTAAGCGTAGTAGGGAAGGTATACAGTAGGGTAGTGATTGAGAGACTGAGAGTGAGAACGGAGAAATGGATAGGCGACGAGCAGGGAGGTTTTAGGAAGGGAAGAGGATGTGTAGATCAGATTTTTACCCTGAATTGTGTTGTGGAGAAGTATCTGGAGAAGAAACAAAAGGTGTATGTTGCCTTTATGGACTTGGAGAAGGCCTATGACAGAGTGGATAGAGAAGGTTTGTGGAAAGTACTTAGAATATACGGAGTAGAGGGCAAGTTGCTGAAAGCAGTGAAGAGCATGTATGAGGGTGCAAAGGTGGCAGTACGTGTGGAGAGTGAGCAGAGCGAGTTCTTTGACCTGAATGTTGGTTTGAAACAGGGGTGTGTGATGTCCCCGTGGTTGTTTACTGTATATATGGATGGAGTCATGAAAGAAATACTATCAAGAGCAGTGGATGTTGGTGTATCGCTGAAAAGGGAGGGAATTGAGTGGAAGCTACCTATACTGCTGTTTGCGGATGATACAGTTCTGATGAGTGATAATGAATGGGAGTTGCAGGGTCTGGTAAATGAGTTTGGAACAGTGTGCGAAAAACGGAATTTGAAGGTAAATACGGGGAAGAGCAAGGTTATGGTCTTCGAAAGGGGTGAAGTCACAGAGTGTGAGGTGAAGCTGAACGGTCAGGCTATGGAGATCGTCAACTCTTTTAAGTATCTGGGCAGTGTGTTGAGTAAAGATGGGACTATGGATGAAGAGGTGCGGGAGAGGGTACAACAGGGGAAGAGGGTTGTAGGAACGCTAAAAGCAGTAACAAGAAATAGGGTGGTCAGTATGGAAGTGAAGAAGTCCTTCCATGACAGTGTGGTAATCCCGACACTGACTTACGGAAGCGAAGCATGGACGTTGGTTGAGAGACTCAGACCAAGAGTGAGAGCAGTGGAAATGAATTACTTAAGGAGTGCATGCGGAGTTACATGGAGGGATAGACAGACTAATGAGGAAGTAAGAAGGAGGTGTGGTGTGGAGGTAGATGTGCTGGAAAGTGTGAAAAGGAACAACTTGAGATGGTTCGGCCATATGGAACGTATGGAAAGCGAGAGAATGACTAAGAGGGTGTACGAGAGTGAGGTGGAGGGACAGAGGGGGAGAGGTAGACCGAATATGAGGTGGAAGGATGGAGTGAGGAACTACATGAACGAAGGCGGTGCTGGTTGGGAGGAGGGGCGTCGACTGACTGGGGACAGAGGTGCATGGGGGCGGTTCGTTCGTGGCCACCCCTTCGGGGATCACGGCGTCGGGCAATAGATAGATAGATAGACATTGGTGGGTTTCATTATAGTTGATATAAACATGTTAGACAGTGTTACATTGGTGGGTTTCATTATAGTTGATATAAACATGTTAGACAGTGCTACATTGCTGGGTTTCATTATAGTTGATATAAACATGTTAGACAGTGTTACATTGCTGGGTTTCATTATAGTTGATATAAACATGTTAGACAGTGTTACATTGGTGGGTTTCATTATAGTTGATATAAACATGTTAGACAGTGTTACATTGGTGGGTTTCATTATAGTTGATATAAACATGTTAGACAGTGTTACATTGGTGGGTTTCATTATAGTTGATATAAACATGTTAGACAGTGTTACATTGGTGGGTTTGATTATAGTTGATATAAACATGTTAGACAGTGTTACATTGCTGGGTTTCATTATAGTTGATATAAACATGTTAGACAGTGTTACATTGGTGGGTTTCATTATAGTTGATATAAACATGTTAGACAGTGTTACATTGCTGGGTTTCATTATAGTTGATATAAACATGTTAGACAGTGTTACATTGCTGGGTTTCATTATAGTTGATATAAACATGTTAGACAGTGTTACATTGCTGGGTTTCATTATAGTTGATATAAACATGTTAGACAGTGTTACATTGCTGGGTTTCATTATAGTTGATATAAACATGTTAGACAGTGTTACATTGCTGGGTTTCATTATAGTTGATATAAACATGTTAGACAGTGTTACATTGCTGGGTTTCATTATAGTTGATATAAACATGTTAGACAGTGTTACATTGGTGGGTTTCATTATAGTTGATATAAACATGTTAGACAGTGTTACATTGGTGGGTTTCATTATAGTTGATATAAACATGTTAGACAGTGTTACATTGCTGGGTTTCATTATAGTTGATATAAACATGTTAGACAGTGTTACATTGGTGGGTTTCATTATAGTTGATATAAACATGTTAGACAGTGTTACATTGCTGGGTTTCATTATAGTTGATATAAACATGTTAGACAGTGTTACATTGCTGGGTTTCATTATAGTTGATATAA
Source organism: Lithodes maja (assembly GCA_037953745.1). NCBI lineage: Eukaryota > Metazoa > Arthropoda > Malacostraca > Decapoda > Lithodidae > Lithodes > Lithodes maja. The sequence continues at coordinate 4,524 of JBAKBP010023946.1, forward strand.
ACATGTTAGACAGTGTTACATTGCTGGGTTTCATTATAGTTGATATAAACATGTTAGACAGTGTTACATTGGTGGGTTTCATTATAGTTGATATAAACATGTTAGACAGTGTTACATTGGTGGGTTTCATTATAGTTGATATAAACATGTTAGACAGTGTTACATTGGTGGGTTTCATTATAGTTGATATAAACATGTTAGACAGTGTTACATTGCTGGGTTTCATTATAGTTGATATAAACATGTTAGACAGTGTTACATTGGTGGGTTTCATTATAGTTGATATAAACATGTTAGACAGTGTTACATTGCTGGGTTTCATTATAGTTGATATAAACATGTTAGACAGTGTTACATTGCTGGGTTTCATTATAGTTGATATAAACATGTTAGACAGTGTTACATTGCTGGGTTTCATTATAGTTGATATAAACATGTTAGACAGTGTTACATTGCTGGGTTTCATTATAGTTGATATAAACATGTTAGACAGTGTTACATTGCTGGGTTTCATTATAGTTGATATAAACATGTTAGACAGTGTTACATTGCTGGGTTTCATTATAGTTGATATAAACATGTTAGACAGTGTTACATTGCTGGGTTTCATTATAGTTGATATAAACATGTTAGACAGTGTTACATTGCTGGGTTTCATTATAGTTGATATAAACATGTTAGACAGTGTTACATTGCTGGGTTTCATTATAGTTGATATAAACATGTTAGACAGTGTTACATTGGTGGGTTTCATTATAGTTGATATAAACATGTTAGACAGTGTTACATTGGTGGGTTTCATTATAGTTGATATAAACATGTTAGACAGTGTTACATTGCTGGGTTTCATTATAGTTGATATAAACATGTTAGACAGTGTTACATTGCTGGGTTTCATTATAGTTGATATAAACATGTTAGACAGTGTTACATTGCTGGGTTTCATTATAGTTAATATAAACATGTTAGACAGTGTTACATTGCTGGGTTTCATTATAGTTGATATAAACATGTTAGACAGTGTTACATTGCTGGGTTTCATTATAGTTGATATAAACATGTTAGACAGTGTTACATTGCTGGGTTTCATTATAGTTGATATAAACATGTTAGACAGTGTTACATTGCTGGGTTTCATTATAGTTGATATAAACATGTTAGACAGTGTTACATTGCTGGGTTTCATTATAGTTGATATAAACATGTTAGACAGTGTTACATTGGTGGGTTTCATTATAGTTGATATAAACATGTTAGACAGTGTTACATTGGTGGGTTTCATTATAGTTGATATAAACATGTTAGACAGTGTTACATTGGTGGGTTTCATTATAGTTGATATAAACATGTTAGACAGTGTTACATTGGTGGGTTTCATTATAGTTGATATAAACATTTTAGACAGTGTTACATTGGTGGGTTTCATTATAGTTGATATAAACATGTTAGACAGTGTTACATTGGTGGGTTTCATTATAGTTGATATAAACATGTTAAACAGTGTTACATTGGTGGGTTTCATTATAGTTGATATAAACATGTTAGACAGTGTTACATTGGTGGGTTTCATTATAGTTGATATAAACATGTTAGACAGTGTTACATTGCTGGGTTTCATTATAGTTGATATAAACATGTTAGACAGTGTTACATTGGTGGGTTTCATTATAGTTGATATAAACATGTTAGACAGTGTTACATTGGTGGGTTTCATTATAGTTGATATAAACATGTTAGACAGTGTTACATTGGTGGGTTTCATTATAGTTGATATAAACATGTTAGACAGTGTTACATTGGTGGGTTTCATTATAGTTGATATAAACATGTTAGACAGTGTTACATTGCTGGGTTTCATTATAGTTGATATAAACATGTTAGACAGTGTTACATTGCTGGGTTTCATTATAGTTGATATAAACATGTTAGACAGTGTTACATTGCTGGGTTTCATTATAGTTGATATAAACATGTTAGACAGTGTTACATTGCTGGGTTTCATTATAGTTGATATAAACATGTTAGACAGTGTTACATTGCTGGGTTTCATTATAGTTGATATAAACATGTTAGACAGTGTTACATTGCTGGGTTTCATTATAGTTGATATAAACATGTTAGACAGTGTTACATTGGTGGGTTTCATTATAGTTGATATAAACATGTTAGACAGTGTTACATTGCTGGGTTTCATTATAGTTGATATAAACATGTTAGACAGTGTTACATTGGTGGGTTTCATTATAGTTGATATAAACATGTTAGACAGTGTTACATTGGTGGGTTTCATTATAGTTGATATAAACATGTTAGACAGTGTTACATTGGTGGGTTTCATTATAGTTGATATAAACATGTTAGACAGTGTTACATTGGTGGGTTTCATTATAGTTGATATAAACATGTTAGACAGTGTTACATTGGTGGGTTTCATTATAGTTGATATAAACATGTTAGACAGTGTTACATTGCTGGGTTTCATTATAGTTGATATAAACATGTTAGACAGTGTTACATTGCTGGGTTTCATTATAGTTGATATAAACATGTTAGACAGTGTTACATTGGTGGGTTTCATTATAGTTGATATAAACATGTTAGACAGTGTTACATTGGTGGGTTTCATTATAGTTGATATAAACATGTTAGACAGTGTTACATTGGTGGGTTTCATTATAGTTGATATAAACATGTTAGACAGTGTTACATTGGTGGGTTTCATTATAGTTGATATAAACATGTTAGACAGTGTTACATTGCTGGGTTTCATTATAGTTGATATAAACATGTTAGACAGTGTTACATTGGTGGGTTTCATTATAGTTGATATAAACATGTTAGACAGTGTTACATTGCTGGGTTTCATTATAGTTGATATAAACATGTTAGACAGTGTTACATTGGTGGGTTTCATTATAGTTGATATAAACATGTTAGACAGTGTTACATTGGTGGGTTTCATTATAGTTGATATAAACATGTTAGACAGTGTTACATTGGTGGGTTTCATTATAGTTGATATAAACATGTTAGACAGTGTTACATTGGTGGGTTTCATTATAGTTGATATAAACATGTTAGACAGTGTTACATTGGTGGGTTTCATTATAGTTGATATAAACATGTTAGACAGTGTTACATTGGTGGGTTTCATTATAGTTGATATAAACATGTTAGACAGTGTTACATTGGTGGGTTTCATTATAGTTGATATAAACATGTTAGACAGTGTTACATTGGTGGGTTTCATTATAGTTGATATAAACATGTTAGACAGTGTTACATTGGTGGGTTTCATTATAGTTGATATAAACATGTTAGACAGTGTTACATTGGTGGGTTTCATTATAGTTGATATAAACATGTTAGACAGTGTTACATTGGTGGGTTTCATTATAGTTGATATAAACATGTTAGACAGTGTTACATTGGTGGGTTTCATTATAGTTGATATAAACATGTTAGACAGTGTTACATTGGTGGGTTTCATTATAGTTGATATAAACATGTTAGACAGTGTTACATTGGTGGGTTTCATTATAGTTGATATAAACATGTTTGACAGTGTTACATTGGTGGGTTTCATTATAGTTGTCAATAGTTGATAGTATTTTCGTTACCTTAAGGGGGGTCACCGTTTTTGTTTTATATTTCTCTCCTTTTTTTTTCTCTTTCTCTGGCTTGTATCCATTCGGCCCCATTCAGCCAACTGTTTTAAGACGTTTATCCCCATCCAGGTGTCGATTTCTTCCTGGCGAGCGATAGCGAGCCAGCATTGTATGGAGAAATCCGGCTTCGACGGAGAAATATTTCTATCAAAATGTACAAATTTAACTTACTGTCAAAAAAAAAATATATATATATATATATATATATATATATATGCTGGCTCGCTAACGCTCGCCAGGAAAATATTGACACCTGGATGGGGGTAAACGTCTTAAAACAGTAGGCTGAATGGGGCCGAATGCATACAAACCAAAGAGAGAGGGAGAGAAAGAGAAAACAAGCGAGGTTTGCTCCCTTAAAAAATTGTCTATGGGAATAACAATGTTTCCTTTCATTACCCGATATCCTCCAAAGCAGAACCAAATCACTCGGTGTTACCCAGCATAATCATAAACTCTACATCATCTATCTGGGACATTCACTCGGTGTTACCCAGCATAATCATAAACTCTACATCATCTATCTGGGACATTCACTCGGTTTTACCCAGCATAATCATAAACTCCATCATCTATCTGGGACATTCACTCGGTGTTACCCAGCATAATCATAAACTCTACATCATCTATCTGGGACATTCACTCGGTGTTACCCAGCATAATCATAAACTCTACATCATCTATCTGGGACATTCACTCGGTGTTACCCAGCATAATCATAAACTCTACATCATCTATCTGGGACATTCACTCGGTGTTACCCAGCATAATCATAAACTCTACATCATCTATCTGGGACATTCACTCGGTGTTACCCAGCATAATCATAAACTCTACATCATCTATCTGGGACATTCACTCGGTGTTACCCAGCATTATCATAAACTCTACATCATCTATCTGGGACATTCACTCGGTGTTACCCAGCATAATCATAAACTCTACATCATCTATCTGGGACATTTACTTCACAGAAAGTCAAATATAGTGGTTATAAATGTATCGTTGGATAAATGTTACCCCTATCTATACCCCTGTCTATTCGCTGTAAGTCAGCCAGAAATCATGACCTCTAACATCTGTAACTCAAATAGGACTAAAACAAATGGGCTGTGAATTACCACATCTATTCCTTAAAGCTGACTCTTCCCAAATGGTAGAAATATTAGATCGATTACCGTAGTCGTTTATGAGTTACAGAGGTTAATAGTCAAGAGTTTTGGCGTACTTGTAATGAATAGACTATACTAGAGATCCTTTATTATATAGTCCACTCTGCCAGTGTCATAATTATGCTGTGGAATTTACTTTGATATTATAGTGATCTGCTTAATTAATACTTTAAATATCTAAGGTTCATAATAATGTGTAATGATAATCATAATTGATGAATATTGCAGCCTTCATACTGAAGGAGTTAAGGGGAGAGTGGCTGTTTGTTTGGTATATTAATTCATTTATTCATATATTTTTTTAGTTTCCTCCCTAGACCTCCATCAAGCTTAGAAAGCACCCACTAGACCCCCCTTCAAGATAAATTTGTAAATTATCGGTTGAAAAATGTCCCGGCCGCAGGCCGGATCCTCTTAATATTACAGGCACGCTATCGCTCGCCAGGAAATAATCGACACCTAAATGGCATAAAAGGTCTTAAAATTGACAACAAAATGGGGCGAAAGGTGTTAAAATCGCCAAACTAATGGACCGAACGTCTTATAATCTCAAAACTAGTGAGGCTAAACATTAGGGAGAAGGGGGTCCAGAAAAACTGTCTGCCTCCCCTTTAACCAGCAGCCAAACACTTACTACTCCCATGTGTGTGTGTGTGTGTGTTACTCAGCTACTTGTTCGTCAAGGGGAATCCACGCAATGCGAGCTAAGCTCATTATTATCGCGCCTCCTTAACTGGGAATGTATTGCGTGAAATGCATGTTAAGTGTTTTATGTACTGTTGGAATGGCTGTGGATGTGTGTGTAGTCTGTATTTTAGCCAATTGGCGACATCGGAAACGAAGGCTTAGGGTGGATCTGTATGGTACCATTCTCACTATAGAGTGTGTGTGTGTGTGTGTGTGTGTGTGTTGGTGATAATGATATGTGGTTACCCTTTCCGTTACGTGACCCCGTATTCCGTATTCCAGTTTATTCTGGATATCATTATCCAATTTTAAGGGGGGATGGGCCGGTTTTCTGGACCCCCTTCTCCCTCGTGTGCAACTCCATTTGTTTTCAGATTATAAGACATGCGGCCCATTAGTTTGGCGATTTTAACGCCTTTCGCCCCATTTCGTTGTACATTTTAAGACCTTTCGTGCCATTTAGGTGGGTGTCGATTATTTCCTGGCGAGTGATAGCGAGCCTGGAATTTTAAGAGGAACCGGCCTTCGGCCGGGACATTCTTCTACCGACAAATGTACAAATTTATCTTGAAGGGGGGTCTATTGGTTGTTTTTCTAAGCTTGATGGAGGTCTAGCGAGGAAACTAAAAACATATATGAATAAAGGAAATAATAGACCAAACAAACGGTCAGTCTCCCCTTAAGCTGATTACAAATGATCCGTGGAACACAACCTTAAACACTATCTAGAAGCTCGTGTTCCAGGCTCGGTAACTCACCACAGTGCACACCCAAAGCCTAACATAATGATCCGTGGAACACAATCTTAAACACTATCTAGAAGCTCGTGTTCCAGGCTCGGTAACTCACCACAGTGCACACCCAAAGCCTAACATAATGAGTTTACTCGTCTTATGTTTGACAGATTACAATGAAGTAATCATCCTAGAAGGGTTATGAGTGCATGGTATCCCTTCTGCGAGTGTGACTTGATATAAATAATGAAATCTCGCTAATTTTATATAAGGCTATTAATATGAAGTGAAGGTGAATTAGTTGACTGTTTCATAATTAAGGGGAGACTGACCATGTGTTTGGTCCCTAATGTTTAGCCCCACTAAGTTTGAGATTATAAGACGTTCGGCCCATTAGTTTGGCGATTTTATCACCTTTCGTCTCATTTCGTTGTCAATTTAAAAACCTTTCGTGCCATTTAGGTGTCCATTATTTCCTGGCGAGCGATAGCGAGCCTACAATTTTAAGAGGGATTGGCCCTTCGGCCGGGACATTTTTCTACCGAAAAATGTACAACTTTATCTTGAAGGGGGTTCTAGGGGGTGTTTTTCTAAGCTTGATGGAGGTCTAGGGGGGAAACTAAAACAAATATATGAAAAAAATAATTAATAGACCAAACAAACGGTCAATCTCCCCTTAAAGTCCTTAGAGTGTATCGTTCTCTGTATGAAACACCGCCTCATAATATTGCAACAACGACACTCCCGTGGTACACAAACCCCACTTTACCGGCCATGTTAGCCCCATAATACTTAGAGATACGGCTCCATAATCCTTTAAGGGAGCCCAACTCGCTTGTTTTCTCTTTCTCTCCCTCTCTCTTTGGCTTGTATCCATGCGGCCCCATTCAGCCTACTGTTTTATGACGTTTACTCCCATCCAGGTGTCAATATCTTACTGGCGAGCGGTAGCGAGCCAGCATATATATATATATATTTTTTTTTTTGACAGCAAGCTAAATTGTACATTTTTCGATAGAAAAATGTCTCCGTCGAAATCGGATTTCTCCATACAATGCTGGATCGCTATCACTCGCCAGGAAGAAATCGACACCTGGATGGGGATAAGCGTCTTAAACCAGTTGGCTGAATGGGGCCGAATGGATACAAGCCAGGGAAAGAAAGAAAAGGAGAGAAAGATAAAAAAAGACGTAAAGCTCTGCCTTACTACCGCCCTAACAACCCATCCGGTATGATGACACCGCCCTAACAACCCATCCGGTATGATGACACCGCCCTAACAACCCATCCGGTATGATGACACCGCCCTAACAACCCATCCGGTATGATGACACCGCCCTAACAACCCATCCGGTATGATGACACCGCCCTAACAACCCATCCGGTATGATGACACCGCCCTAACAACCCATCCGGTATGATGACACCGCCCTAACAACCCATCCGGTATGATGACACCGCCCTAACAACCCATCCGGTATGATGACACCGCCCTAACAACCCATCCGGTATGATGACACCGCCCTAACAACCCATCCGGTATGATGACACCGCCCTAACAACCCATCCGGTATGATGACACCGCCCTAACAACCCATCCGGTATGATGACACCGCCCTAACAACCCATCCGGTATGATGACACCGTATTCGTTTACAATTTGGATAACATTACATGATTGTTAACTCTGTCAACAAAGTTGGACGGTGATTATGTTTTTGCCTCCGTGTGTCTAGTGTAGTGTCTGTAAACAAGATATCTCAAACCGTTATAAACCGCTTGACACGAAACTTGAGCAATTAGAATATGCGCCGAGGAAGAAGTGATTCAATGTAGGACCACATACCTCCGCCAGGGAAGGTGGAAGTATGCGCTCTCCAATTTCTGTTAGTAAATATTCCGTAGAAGGTATATGGTGTCAGGTAGCCTTCTTTGGTTTCTATGATTACCCCACTGACTAAGAAACCTATTTTCCTGAGCTTAAAATCACCTGCTTTATTAATTCTAATGAAAGCTAAATTTATAGTCAGTTTTAGGTATAATTGTAATGATTGAATTAATCGAAGATGATCTTGGCTTTTAAAACATCTTGCTATTCTTTATACAATCGATTAATATACAAAATATATACTTAAACTAGGTCATTGTTCTGCTGAAGTAAATCAAATTGAATAGCGTTTGCCAAAAGACAATAATGAAAGCGACATCGTGTATTGGAGGGGATAATAAACCTATACAATAGCCAGAACACACTGTCAAAACGACTGATAATACTCAAGAGGTTAATATCTGTCAGATAACTCTGAAACTCCCAAGAGGTAATTTTTAACAGCCATATTAGGCATGTAGGAAGGGCGCTAACAACAATAAATCGAACAAAGGCAAGATAACCGAGTGCCTTTATTTAAGGGTGCTTAAATAAACAGAGTATACATTGAGTTGTGTGTGCTCCACTTTGGTTGCAACTTGCTGTGTTTCACATAATACCACTGATTTTACACTTCACTAATTAGGTTATGAAGATATTGTTTGTTAAATCAAAATATCCATGGGAACTTCCACGTAACGTGTTGCTTGGCTACGCATATGTATAGAAAGGCAGTGTTGCCGATGTCTGTCAGGTGGGTAACCGAGTTTTGCGGCACCCTGTGTAATAGTAGAATTCTAGTTCTGAGCATTGCAGTAAGTAGTAAGAGAGAAGCTGTAACATAGTCTAACAATACCCAGCGATACAATGTTTACAGTCCATGTATGTCTATATTCACCCCCACATATACATAGTGGAACCATCACAAGTCAACTATATGGTGGCATATGTTAAAAGGAACGTGGTGTGTATGCCCCTGTATGTCAACAATAACATATACTGTACATTTGTAATTACCAAAGATAGAGTAGCTGGTGACTTATGACAAAATGTATGTGGTTCTTATTATGTCCCTGTATGTCAACCGTAACCTAATCTTTGAACCTTTCATTGAATTACAAAGCTGTCAAATTGGGTATGTTCAGTAGATCGAGACATCAATAAACATAACATTGCATTAATATGATAAACGACATAAATAATGTATCCAAGAATTGCGATACACCATTACATTGTGTTGGTATATAATTATATATAATGAAAATGCCAATTAATTCCCTAATGTAACTGTATTATCATAACAAATATGTATCATCTTCATACCGGTAATCGTATTTTATCATTATTTCCATTATTCTAATGCCTTAGTATTCTTGTAAATGTAATTGTTCTACATAGTCATACTGTAGAAAAAGATGTGTTTGATAACAAGTACACTACTAAAACTTGTGTAATGCTTAAGAATCCACTTAAGAGTTATCTGAAGAGTTTCCATTACTTCGCTATTTGTGTATCATGAATGCTAGCTATTATATGTGGTTGATAAATGGTGACATTCCAATTATAATAACTGTCTGCAGTGATGATAGTCAGAAAATATTATAATGGTATGCAATGTATTATGATGATATGCAGCCAAGGCAAGATGTGTCCGTGACGTATTCCTTAGAGGTTTTGCTGATTATCATGTCTAAGGTATCATGACATATTATAATGAAAATGGTAAGAAGAAAATTATGTTTTCCATTTATTTATGTTTTTCTATGTGAGTGAGGGAGACAAAAGGCATAACTGCCTGCAGTGAGTGCTTCCCCTAGATTTGAAAGAGTGACAGGGCCAAACTCAAGGGACGTTCGAGCTAAAATGCCTGGACACACAGAGTTTGAAGCAATTTAAGTCATAGGAAGAGGTAAAGACTGATTTTGGTAGAAAGTTCCAGAGCTTAGCAGTTGAATAGAAGAAAGTCTGAGAATAGCGTTTCATTTTTGGGTTGGAGAGTTGCACAGAGTAGTGGTGGGATTGTGTTGCAAGGCGGGTACTACATATACCTACGTAGAGGAGGTGGTATACACTGGAAAAGCTCCGAAGAACACTGATTATTGTGGTAGCGATAGTAGCGAGAGAGATGCAACATTGCGGCGAAGAGAGAGAGATTGCAGAGAGTTGGTGAGTGGATGGGAGTTAATGATACGAAAGGCTTTCTTTTCTACTTTGTCTAGGAGTGCGGTGTGAGAGGATCCTCCCCACACATGTGAACAATACTCAATACAAGGACGCACTGTGCCCCTGTACAGATCAAGAAGATGCGCAGGGGTAAGCACCCCTTGAGGCGGTTGAACACACCCAGCTTTTGGGAGGCTGCCTTAGCAAGACTGGTAATATGGTCCTTCCAAGTGAGAGCAGAAGAAAAAGAGACACTAAGGATATTGAGAGAAGATAAAGGATTGATTTTTGTATTGTTGGAGGTTCGAGACGGGTAGTAGGATGGATAAATTGGGTCTTGGAAGCATTAAAAGCAACAAGGTTTTCTCTACCCCAATTGGAAATAGTAGCTAGATTAGAAGATATGTGTTTTCTGGCTTCATTACCTTTGATTTTGAGGGACTGCTTGCTGGGGCATTCAGGAAAACTAATTGAGTAGTGTAAGGTAGAGTCGTCCGCATATGAATGGATGGAACTGGATGTACAGTTGAGAAGATCATTTATGAAAATTAGAAAGAGAATAGGCGATAGGACAGAACCCTGAGGAACACCGGAGTTGATAGGATTAGGAAGTGAGCGATGGCCGTCCACAACTGCAGCTATGGAACGGCCGGAAAAGAAACTAGAGACAAAGGCACAGATGGAAACCGAAAGAAACCGAAAGAGGGTAGTTTGGAAATTAAAGATTTGTGCCAGACTCTATCGAAGGCCTTCGATATGTCTAGTGAAACAGAAAATGTCTCACCGAAGTCCCGAAAGTTGGATGACCAAGATTTAGTAAGATATGAAAGAAGATCACCAGTAGAGCGACCCTTAAGGAAGCCAAACTGGTGATCTGAGAGCAGATTATGTGAAGAGCAATGCTTAAGAAATTTGGAAGCAAGAATAGTTTCAAAAACATTTAGAGATACAAGAGATGAGAGCAATTGGACGATAGTTGGAGGGTTGAGAGAGGTCACCCTTCTTTGGGACAGGTTGAATGAGAGCAAACTTCCAGCAAGAAGGGAAGAGACATTAGAAGAGAGACAGAAACGAAAGAGTTTGCCTAGTCAGGGGGTCAGCACAGAAGCACAGTTTTTTAGTACAACAGGAGGAACACCGTTATGAGTGGATGTTATCTTATTTACAACAATATATATGTTCATGATAGGTCAGGGTATACACCAAACCCTTGAGATACATGTCATATATTCAGTTTGTTGTAATACTATATCTAAAAAATGAGTGCCACAACATTTGTTTGTGAAACTAAATACATACTAAATACAGCCGTCAGGCTGGCTCAGTTGATAGCGTGCCTGCTTCCCATCTTGCAGGTCTCGCGTTCAATCCCCGCTCAGATTGAAATGTTTTTCTGAGATACAGCTGGCGGTTACCGTCTCCCCATGAGCAAGGGAGATGGGTAATGGTCTCTGGTTGATTAAATTAGTGTCAAGCGCTTCAGAATCCTCGAAGGAGGAGATACGGGCGCTATGTAAGTAACCAGACGATTATTATTATTATTAAATATAATATAATTCAAATAATAAATGCATTTTGTGTCACATATTGAATCTTTGACAATATATTAATATTTTGTGTCGTGCCCCAGCCAGGGTTCGAACCCAGGCCAGTAGTGCAGCACTCCAGCACCTAAACCACTAGACCACCGAGGAGCTTAAAGGTAGTGGCTTCATTTGGAATTATATCCCATCCACCACCACCAGCTCCGACTCGTGATCACGTAGCTAGATACCATACACACAAACACCTCACACACAAACACTAGTAACTAAGTACTAGAGAAGGATACAAGTAATCTGGGGCACATTGAAGGCCTCACTGATAAACAAGTAGAGCCCTAATAAATTAATATTTTGTGTCATGCCCCAGCCAGGGTTCGAACCCAGGCCAGTAGTGCAGCACTCCATATCATAATTTATATCATAAGAACGTAGGGTGTGTTAACACAGAGGCTGCAACCAGACATATTGACGCATAATGTCTGTATTGAAACTAAATGTAATTGAATTGACACAATTGTACCTGTATTATCTCGATATTCACCTTAGATACGCTCTTTATAATAACATACTGTGACGCATGTCGAGTATGAGCATGCTGTACAGAACGCCCAGTCAGGCCCCACCCTCGCTAGGATCGTCAGGGCAGGAACTTTGGCTGTAGTCTGTGTAGAGTTTCCTAACTCAGTTTATGTGAACCGTTGTACTATAAGTATTATCATTATGTATTTTGTTTTCTTCTAAGTCAACGAGTTCTATTTTATATCATTAGTTATAAGTATTGTGTGTGGGACTTATATACAATGATGAGAGAGAGAGTTATGTAACGACGGCCAGTGAGCGCGCCACGAGGTGTGTAGGCCTCACTCCCTCCTCCCTCCCCCCTTCCTCCCTCTCAGCGCGTGGGAAGTTCTTTGTCGATCCCAGATTGAGAGAGAATATGACGTCATGATTGCCAGTGGGCGGTCCTTAGTAGGTGGCGTTATGCTCACTAAAGGGCCGAGTATAAAAAGGGAGGTCCCGCCGCATTTTCCTCAGAACTCATCAGGCAAAGCGACCTCTCATATCCCTTGCAACTATCCATATTCTTCCGACTGATGTGAACTTTCTCTACTCTCTGAACAGCCTATCTTCTTCTCTTCTCGTCCCTGTTTAACCTCCATGACCCCTTTGGTGCAGATTTAGTCAGCCAAAGTATTATCGCTTGAGTTCTCACGAGATAAGTGCCTGTTAGATAGCCTATTTTTGGAAGGGTTAACTAGAATAGGATTGATTGATGTTTGTTGCACTCGTATATGCATTTCCCTGTGTGCGATTATTCATGTTCCTGTTTTCTGCTGGTTTAGGTAATGCTAGACTGGGATAGGGTTCCTCGAGTTGTGATTTCCTATGAGTGCTAGGTTGGTTGAACCAGCACAATTGCAACGGAGACGTGGAACGCCTAGGTGGTCTTTCTGACTGTGTACCGTGGGAGTTTAGCACTGTGTTGCGAGTGAGGGCTTTTGCCTGTGCCACCCAACACTGTGCTATCTCATTTGCTTGACTTTGAGAGGATCGCCAGGAGAGAACCAGATACTAGTGATCTGGATCTCTCAAGAGAGCATCCCGTCAATTAACGTAATTTGGCCGCACAGTCTTAAGGACCTCGCTAGGCTACGAGCCGCTTGCTCAGCCATTGTCTCTTAACCTTATGTGTCCCAGCTAGACTTTGCTCGACCAGCAGATACAGCATAGTATTGAAGCTTCTCCTTATGTATATTATTGTTTAAGCACTATTGATTTCATGTGTGGCACGCTTAGCTACTTCAGAGATTAGTGGCCCACGAGCACAATCTTAGTAGGCTATTGCCAGTGCATTGTCGGAGTACTTCTTCTTAATGTTTGCCATATCCTATTGCTTATTCTTATAATTCTTCTTATGTCAATTTAAAGCCTTTAATTACCAGTGAGTTATTCATTAAATTGCTGTTCAAAATCCGATACTTACTTCTTATGAGTATTCGAGAAGCATCTAACTTATCAGAAGATTCCTTGCTTGATGCTCGAGGACTATTGTTTAACGTAACGTAATAGTGCCGATCCGAAGTAGAGGGTGGAGGACTTCTTAAGTTCTTAGTTCAAGGGTGGATTACTTCGGCTTCGGCCAACACTATTCTTTAGTGTTGTAGTACTTTCTTCTTTGTTTGATTGTTGACCAGACTAGATAACTCCCGTCTTGTTATTAGTCTGTTGTGTGAAACGCTAGTACCGAGTTCTTGTATACCCCGTTATAGCAGATAGAACTCTGGAGGGTAGTGGCGTTTTTTGTTCGGCTGGCAGTACTCTGGGGTTGGGATCGTGTGTTTCCGTTGTGGCAGCGAGCCATACTCGAGTCCTGTGTAAGAGCCCTAGTGTACCCGAGTGCCCGGTCGTAACAAATGGCGACCTTGCTTAGGATTTTGTGAACAGTATAATTTTTTGCAGAGTTGTACAACATTTGTTTGTTCGTACTTTAGCGTACATATTGAAGAATATTTTTTTTTTGTAAGGCAATTAGGAGAGCATTTAAGAGACTCCAGTTAATTTAGTAATTAGTGCTTGCATAAGGGAGTTTAACACTTTTGTCTCGAGAATTTTTTGGTGAACTTCAGTATGTCGGGCCCTAGTACTGACGAGGAGCGAGAGATGCTAAGTGAGGAGGTGCCGTTAGTAACTAGTGAGGAGGATGCTAGACTTTTTGTGAGTAAGCAGTACCATGTGACGGAGGAGAGGCTGACTGGGGTGAATGTTTATGGCTTGCGCCTGATAGCCCAGGTTTTGGGCAGATCCAATGTAGCAGCGATGTCCAAGGGGGAGCTGATTTCCTGGGTGTTGCGTGGGCGACATGGGGTTTCGGAGGAGAGGGCGTTTGGGGGGGTTCCTCCCCAGATCCCCTCTCACTCGACTCCCACAGTGCCGTCCACTCAGTTGCCGGAGGTTAGCACTCTCCCACAGAGGGATGAGCATTGGAAGATTGGAGTGCCCTCGGGCGGTGCGTATGGTGGTTCCCCAGTTCTTGCCCCCCCTCCTTCAGTAGTGGCAGCTCCCTCTTCCGGCCTGTCTCCTGAGATGATATTTAAACTCGAGCTTGCTAAGATGGAGAATGAGGCTAGGAAGCAGGAGATGGAGAATGAGTCTAGGAGGCATGAGAAGGAGATGGAGAATGAGTCTAGGAGGCATGAGATTGAGGCGGAGAATGAGACTAGGAGGCACGAGGCTGAGCTTAGGTACGACTCAGAGAAATATTGTGCTCAAATAGATTTAGATAAGACTCGTGCAGAGTTGACAGGGATTCGGATGGGCCGTGAGGGCCAAGTAAGAGAACAGTCCTTGTCCCACTTAGTCAAATTGGTGCCGGCATTTAGTGAAACTGAAGTCACAGAATTTTTTAATCGTTTTGAGAAGAAGTGTAGGGAGCATAATTGGCCTGAGGAGAAGTGGGCAGCTCTAGTCTCCTCCAGACTTACGGGTAAGGGTCTGAAGGCTTATGATGCACTGCCTTTAGAGTCTTGCATTGACTACCCAGAATTGAAGAGAGCTGTCCTACGGGCATACGAGTTGCAACCAGAAACATATCGATTGAAGTTTCGGGGTGTTACAAAGACTAGGGAGGCGACCTTTCTTGAACATGCCCGGGACTTAAAAGATGCACTTACAAACTGGACACGTTCTGAGAAAGCTGAGACGGCCGAACAGTTGACTGAGCTGTTTCTGCTCGAGCAGTTTTATAAGTGTACAGGTGCAGAAATGACTTTAACTATTAAAGAAAAGAATCCAAAAACTCTACAGGAGGCAGCTGAGATGGCTGACCTCCGGCTATCATTAATTCGTGGGTGCGGGTCTGCCCAGCGTAGTGAGGCAGGTAACAAGGGGCGTGACGCCCCACCCCCCCGAGTTAGTAATATATCTTATGCAAACAAGTACAAGAGTTATGATACCAAGACTGACCACAAGACTAGCACCGTCCCATTTAAGAAGGGGCCGGGCCCTTCCCAGTACCAAGGGAAGCCCAAAGGGGAGTTAGAGTGTTATCAATGTCATAAAAAGGGGCACTTTGCAAGAGTCTGTCCTAGCAAACCACCTACAGCAGCTGTGTCTTTGGCCTGCAACATTGGTGTGTCTCTGAAGCCTTCTGAGTTTGCCCGGGGCAGTTCGTCAGAGGCTGAGGCACAGCCAATGCAGAAGCACCTGGGAGGCTCGAACCCTGCTCAGGATGTTTTTTGCGACCATAGAGGACGGGGTTGCGTGATGTGGGCGGGGCGCAAGCATGGAGTAGAGGTCTTGCGTGATACAGGTGCTTCCCAGACTTTGATGAAAAACTTGACTGGCTACCCTATAAATGCGGCTCGGGTGGTGGTGGTGCAGGGTATTAATGCAACTCGGTCATACCCGCTGGTGCGGTTGGAGTTGGAGGTGGATGGTGTGGCACGTGAATTGGATGTTGGGATTGTGGAGAAACTGCCAGTGGAGGGCGTCGACCTTCTTCTCGGCAACGACTTTGCAATGCCCGCTTCTGAGGTTCTACCCTTAGTCGTTGCCGAGAGGCCGGCCGACGTGAGTAGGGAAGAGCGAGAGTGGGTCGAGCGGTGCCAGGCACAACCCATGGCGTGTGCTGTCACCCGAGCTCGGGCAGCTAAAGTGTCACAGCCTAGTCCTCCGTCTTCAGACCAGCAGAGGAACGATCAACAGGAGGAGGCTAAAGCTGGAGTTGGTTTTAAGAGTTTTGACTCGGCGGCTCTCCTGGGTGATTCAGTATTAGCACCATTACTTAGTTCTGGAGTAGCCCCTGGGCCTGTCATCGAGAGTGACGAGGCTGGGCATGACGAGTCTCCACGACAGCAACGTTATGAACATCGAGAGAGACAGAGGGAGCAGCTCAGTATCGGGGAGGGTCATGCATTGCTCCGGGAGCAGTTAGATCGCTTGGCACCCTCAGATATACGTCGGTTGCAGCTGGAGGACCCTGAGCTCCAAACGTGTGCTAATGGAGCTGTGGAGCTCGACGAGGACGGTGATGCACAGCCGGGAGATTTTTTTTATTTAGATGGCATCCTGTATCGGCGTTTTCAAGACCCTAACCGTAGCTGGAAGATGGGGTCCGGGGTAGTGGACCAGTTGATGGTGCCGCGGGAGTGCAGGGATAGCCTACTGAGTTTGGCGCATGACACACCGCTGGCAGGACATTTGGGGGTAAGAAAAACGGTGGCGGCTTTGGGGAAGTTGTTTTGGTGGCCGGGGATGAAGTCTCATGTGCAGTCCTGGATAAACTCATGTGATATTTGTCAACGGGTCGGGAAACCAAACCAAGTTATTCCTAAAGCTCCGTTGCACCCTATTCCTGTAATTGGGCCACCTTTTAGTAAGATTGTTGTTGACATGGTTGGTCCCCTCCCTCCCACAAAGGCTGGTAATAAATTTTTGTTAACCATCATGGATGTTGCCACTAGATACCCCGATGCATACCCCATGAAAAACGGCATGGCTAAGACGGTAGTCAGTAACTTGTTGTGGTACTTTTCAAGGTACGGGTACCCGGAGGAGATTCAGTCTGATCAGGGGTCCAATTTCACCTCCAATCTCTTTAAGCAAACAATGCAACAGCATGGAATACGGGCGGTGGTATCGTCAGCGTATCACCCTGAGAGCCAAGGGGTGCTTGAGCGGTGGCATGCCACCCTTAAAAGCATGCTCAGGTGTTATTGTGCTGATAACGGAAGAGATTGGGATCTTGGATTGCCGTATGTACTGTTTGCTGCTCGGGAAGTGCCTGGTGAGAGCCTGGGATTTAGTCCAAACGAGCTGATTTTTGGACACCGAGTCAGGGGCCCCCTTAATATGCTGCGGGAAATTTGGGAAGGAACTGTGCCGCCTTGTTCCTTGTTGAAGTATGTGTTTGAAAGCCGTGAGCGCATGCTTAAGAGTCTGGAGATGGCAGGTCGGAATTTAACAGGGTCACAAGCTTTAATGAAGGACAGGTATGATCGCAAAGTGAAGCTCCGGGAGTTCATTGTGGGACAGGAGGTGTTGATTTTGTTGCCTTTGGTGGGTAACCCCTTGTCGGCGAAGTATACTGGACCCTATAAAATTGTGGAGAAAATTTCGGACCTAGATTACCTTGTTGCCACTCCAGACAGGAGGAAGAAGAATCAGTTATGTCACGTGAACCTGATAAAAGAGTATGTGAGGCGCCCCTCTGAGCCTCTCACTGTCCCTGTGTTGGCTTGTTGCGGCCGTGGTGGAGAAGGAGAGGGGGACAGTCAAGCTTCAGAGGAGGATAGCTGGGATCACCATGTTTCAGCGGATCAGTGGGCGGGGAACTCGAGCCTAAGGGCTGACGAGGCTATAGCCCATTTGCCTGAGCCGCAATTTGAAGCTATCCGTCAGTTGCTCGGTTTATACCCCACTGTATTCGCTGAACATCCAGGCCTCACTACTCAGGCTATGCATGATGTTGACGTGGGGCACCATCTACCCTTTAAGTCAATCCCATACCGTGTGCCCCCCATAAAACTACCCGCTCTGAGGGATGAGTTGGAGTATATGCTCGGTAGAGGGTTGATAGAGAAAGGTACCGTTAAATGGACTTCCCCCGTAACACTGCAGCCTAAACCAGATGGCAAGGTACGCTTCTGTATTGATTTCCGTAGGCTAAACGGTTTGACTCCAACTAACCCATATCCTCTTCCTCGGGTTGATGATAGTGTTGATAAAATTGGTAATGCTCGGTTTTTGTCTAAAGTTGATTTAGTAAAAGGTTACTGGCAAGTACCTTTGTCCGAGCGTGCTAAAGAGGTATGTGGTTTTGTTGTGGACGGGAGTACCTACCAGTGCAATGTTGTGCCTGACGGACTTAAGAATGCACCAGCAACGTGTCAGAGCCTGATGAATGAAAGTGAAAAGGACAATGATGCGCTGGGGCATTTCGAGATCTATGTTCCAGCCTATGGTCCGGTCGGTGTAGTTTACCCAGATCATTACCCTCTCGAGATCTTGGACCAGTTTCACAATCGGAATATGAGGCTGACCAGGTGGTCACTAAGGTTATTGGTATATAACCTGGACATAAGCCATATTGCCGGTTGTGACAACGAGGTTGCATGTGGTCGTTCAGGGGTATATGATCCTGGGTAGATTGACACACGGGTAGCCTCCTGCTTTGGTTTGAGTAGTATTTTGCGCTTGGTGCTTGTTGGCTCGCGGTTGTAGCCCAGCGTATTGGGTCGTAAAGCAGGATTGTTGAGCGTTTGGTATAGAAGAAAATAGGCTGCCCTTATAGTGCAGCCGGAAAAAACACTAAAGGGCCGAGTATAAAAAGGGAGGTCCCGCCGCATTTTCCTCAGAACTCATCAGGCAAAGCGACCTCTCATATCCCTTGCAACTATCCATATTCTTCCGACTGATGTGAACTTTCTCTACTCTCTGAACAGCCTATCTTCTTCTCTTCTCGTCCCTGTTTAACCTCCATGACCCCTTTGGTGCAGATTTAGTCAGCCAAAGTATTATCGCTTGAGTTCTCACGAGATAAGTGCCTGTTAGATAGCCTATTTTTGGAAGGGTTAACTAGAATAGGATTGATTGATGTTTGTTGCACTCGTATATGCATTTCCCTGTGTGCGATTATTCATGTTCCTGTTTTCTGCTGGTTTAGGTAATGCTAGACTGGGATAGGGTTCCTCGAGTTGTGATTTCCTATGAGTGCTAGGTTGGTTGAACCAGCACAATTGCAACGGAGACGTGGAACGCCTAGGTGGTCTTTCTGACTGTGTACCGTGGGAGTTTAGCACTGTGTTGCGAGTGAGGGCTTTTGCCTGTGCCACCCAACACTGTGCTATCTCATTTGCTTGACTTTGAGAGGATCGCCAGGAGAGAACCAGATACTAGTGATCTGGATCTCTCAAGAGAGCATCCCGTCAATTAACGTAATTTGGCCGCACAGTCTTAAGGACCTCGCTAGGCTACGAGCCGCTTGCTCAGCCATTGTCTCTTAACCTTATGTGTCCCAGCTAGACTTTGCTCGACCAGCAGATACAGCATAGTATTGAAGCTTCTCCTTATGTATATTATTGTTTAAGCACTATTGATTTCATGTGTGGCACGCTTAGCTACTTCAGAGATTAGTGGCCCACGAGCACAATCTTAGTAGGCTATTGCCAGTGCATTGTCGGAGTACTTCTTCTTAATGTTTGCCATATCCTATTGCTTATTCTTATAATTCTTCTTATGTCAATTTAAAGCCTTTAATTACCAGTGAGTTATTCATTAAATTGCTGTTCAAAATCCGATACTTACTTCTTATGAGTATTCGAGAAGCATCTAACTTATCAGAAGATTCCTTGCTTGATGCTCGAGGACTATTGTTTAACGTAACGTAATAGTGCCGATCCGAAGTAGAGGGTGGAGGACTTCTTAAGTTCTTAGTTCAAGGGTGGATTACTTCGGCTTCGGCCAACACTATTCTTTAGTGTTGTAGTACTTTCTTCTTTGTTTGATTGTTGACCAGACTAGATAACTCCCGTCTTGTTATTAGTCTGTTGTGTGAAACGCTAGTACCGAGTTCTTGTATACCCCGTTATAGCAGATAGAACTCTGGAGGGTAGTGGCGTTTTTTGTTCGGCTGGCAGTACTCTGGGGTTGGGATCGTGTGTTTCCGTTGTGGCAGCGAGCCATACTCGAGTCCTGTGTAAGAGCCCTAGTGTACCCGAGTGCCCGGTCGTAACAATACCTTGCTTAGTTGTGTGTTTTCTTCTCATTTTGTATTTTTTTTTTTAGATTGGATGTTCAATCTATACAAAAAAAAAAAAAAAAATGCAAAATAAAATAAAAGACAATACATACACAAATAAACAAGGTAGTTTTTTTTAAACGACATTAACCGTATGGTACATATACAAAAAATACAGGTGCAATTGTGTCAATTCAATTACATTTAATTTCAAGACAGACATTTTGCGCAATATTATGTCTGGTTGCGACCTTGGTGTGAACACACCCTATGAATATACAGATGAAATTAAAATCTACAGAAGGCCTATTTACCTATACGATGCAGATCCCTTCTTCCCTACATTCCCATTGGTTCTTTCTCTACACTAACAGCATCTCCCACTGTAACCTATATCCCCTACATTTCATTTTACGAGTTTACGTTCTTGGTAGTAAGTCAACAATACACTCACTGTCACTGATGTTGCTTATATAAAAACGTTTCAATTATAGACACAATCTCTGTTTATTCATTATAGTACTTACCTTGTTGTGGGTGGGGACAAGCTTTGAGCACGACTGTACTAAGCTCAACTGTGTCCAACTGTACAGGGATTTACCAGGAGCTTATACTTTCTATGTTTCTGTCAGGAATCAAGCCAAATCTGTTCTGCAACTCGCCAAGACCTTTTTCATTATTAATACATATTTTGAACTTTCCCAATATACCTCTTCCCAAGATTTCTGGCATCTAGCGAATAACATCTCCAAAAACCTTACTTTCCTCTTTTCCACTCTGACAGCTCACCTTCACGTCTTTCTCTGACAAAGCTAAACTCTTCACTAAAAACTCCACCTTGGATGATCCCGGTGTTATTACTCCCTCTCTAAGCCCCTCTCTCGTACTTATGCCTATTATCATAATCTGTTCTAAGGATGTACCCTCTGCCCTCTCTCGGCTATGAAGGCTTATGGACCGGATGGTGTTCCTCCTGTTGTACTCAAAAACTGTTCTTCTGTAATTCGTCCCTGTCTTTCATCTAACATCTTTCTTTCTTGTTGGAAGGTTGCTCTCATTCATAATGTCCTAAAGAAGGGTGGTCGCTCTCAACCCTCTAACTATCGTCTCAGTTGCCTGCATCTGCAGTGCAGAAACTATCCTTATTTCCCATAATGTACTTTCAGATTGCCAGTATTTGTTTACTTCTATATTCCAACTACGCCCTCTCGGGCATAGGCTGAGAACCTGTATATTCATCCGTACATTCAACAGTGAAGCCAATGAGGTATCGTTCCAGTCTAAGGAATGAGACATGTGAAGCACTTTGAATGCAACCAGCCCCTGCTATCTTCCCTTCACAAGATGCACAGGGCCCAGTTGCCCACCCATGGCTCGAATTAGCAGCCCCATCTCTGGAGCTGCATTGCCCAAGTGCTTCACTGTCTCAACCCCTAGACTCGGACCCTCACTCTCAGAACGCCACATATTGAGCAAATGAACTCACTAGGCATTGCCCCCCTGTAGGATATTTTGAATAAGGGAATATCCATACAGTGCTATTTAATCAGGGAACAATAAGGGTATTCTTATGGGTTTTGTGGTAATGCACTGATACTAAGTATAGCACAAATTCCATCCCAATAATATCTTCCCATTGATACATTGAACCCGGGACCATTGGATTGCCAGTCCAGCGGCATGACCACTCCACCACACCTTTAGAAACATCAGAAATCATGCCAAAACTGTATTAAACCTAACTAAATCAAACTTTCTCCACAAGCAGGCAAATAAACTTCTAAATAATACAAATGATAACAAAATATTTTGGTCTACTCTTAACTCATTTAAATCCAACTTCACTACTGCTTCATCCATTCCACCATTAAAATCTCCGACTGGCACTCTTGTAAGTGACCCACGAGGTAAAGCTAACCTTCTTGCGGATATTTTCTCCACCAACTCAACCTTAGATGAAATAAATCAAGATGTCCCTGTACTTAATTTTAATTCGCCTGAAATTCCCTCACTTAAGATCCACACCAGACATGTCAAAACTATTTTGCAGAATCTCTCAGTAGATAAGGCTCCTGGTCCAGATGAAATTCCTCCAATAGTACTTAAGAATTGCTCCTTGGTGCTCGCTCCTGTATTGGCAAAAAATTTCCGTCTGTGTACTCATACCTCATGCTTCCCAGTACCCTGGAAAGAAGCAAACATCCATCCAGTTCCTAAAAAAGGTGCCTCTTCAGATCCATCAAACTACAGACCAATAGCTATAACTTCCACTCTTGGTAAAGTCTTTGAAATTATATTAAATAATCACATAATTAAGCATCTTGAGAATAATAAATTAATCAGTGATAGGCAATATGGTTTTAGACGATGTCGATCAACTGCAGACATGCTTTGCCTTCTTACGCATCAAATCAACCAAGCTACAGACCAACATAGTGAAACACATACAATAGCACTGGATATATCAAAGGCATTTGATAGAGTCTGGCATCAATCCTTATTGTCGAAGATGTCACACTATGGCCTTGCATCATTAGTTCCACTAATTTCTTCTTATCTTCATAACAGAAAAATATGTGTAATGGTAGATGGCCTTTATTCTCAATTTCACTCAATAAATTGTGACGTCTACCAGCGTGGGCAGAATCGCCTCTCGTTAGCCACTAGCGCTCACCAGGGACATCGAAATGGGCTACAGTTATCAGAGAATGTTGTTCTTTCTTTCCTTGTGCTCGCATTGTCACAGACAGTCCAGTGGTGGTCTTTGCTTTCGTCTGTGACAACGGGAAGTATTTTATATAATTAATAGAATATAAGATGCATTGTAGTGTGAAGTTGAGAGAGAGAGCGGGCAGCGAGGGGGTAGTGAGTGTTGCCTCCCTCGCTTGGAGGAGTTTTCCCTCCCTCGCGCGGGCTTTCCCACGCCCTTGATTGGCTGGTGGATCCTGACGCGGACCAAGGATGCTAGCATTTCATGACGTAGTGGTCTGTGATTGGGTGCCGCTGCCTTTGTTGGTGCTAGGGGGGGCTCCTTCCCGTGTGTCTCCGGTAGAGCTTGGCACAGCGTGCGTGGTACTAGACGTCCCTAGAAATCTGTCCCCCATATAACCCTCTATACTACTATCTCTCTCTCTGAACTTTTTCGTTTTCATACTTCTCTCTTTATTCAATTACTTATCCCTTCTGGTTCTGCATACGACTTCCATAGTCGGCCAGTCATATTACCAGCACCAGCTCTCTAAGATATTTACATGTACTTAGAATAGGTTTTGAGGGTTCTTAGTTAGTAGAGGTTGGGAACTTTAGTGTGGCTCCATTATTGATTTAGTGTTTCTGCTCTTTTATTTAATGCTAGACTGGGATAAGGTAACTGTAGTCGTTGTCTCCGATGTGTGTATGGTTCGCTTATATCTACACGACTTCGACCGGTCCTGTGGTAGCCTGTGCTGTCTTTTCGGTTGTGTCCTTTGCGAGTGCAGCATTGTGTTGACTGAGGGTTTTGGCCTGTTCCAGTTCCACACTTTGCTACCTCTTTGCTTGTCTTCAGAGGGTCGCCAGGGTAGAACCAGATACTTGTGATCTGGATCTATCAAGAGAGCACCCTAGTCAATTAACGTAACTTAAAGGATGCAGTCTTAAGGACATCGCTAGGCTACGAACCTGTCTTGCTCAACCACAGTTCCTTACCTAGAGTATTCCAGCTAGACATTATTAATCGAGTAGACACTTATTAGTATTTAATATAAGCTCTTTGATATGTACGCATTATTATTCACAGCATTTATTAGTCTAGGTTGTTGTTGAGTTGCACAACCATAGCAGACTGTTTCGTTGATGAGGAAGTACTTCTTTTAGTGTCGAGCATTGCTACCGTTGCGCATTTATAGTATTCCCGTTTCAGTTAACATTATATGTCCTATCTTTTAGTGTATTCAGTCTACACGTGTGGTGTCCTGCCTCCTGCCTTTATATAATTTAAGATACGACCATCTTATGAGCATCAGACTTTCTTCAGAAGTTTCCAGGTCTATGCTGTAGGACTATACTTCACTTTCTTTCAAATAGGAGTGAAGAGTTTATTGTTATTTAGAGTAACTATATTGAAGCATCTTTTTATTGTATTAAATCTTGCAGTGATTTAATTGATCTTTCCATAGATTCCTTTTTATGCATTTTAACGTAACTTGCATCTTGTTTGTTATCAGGCTATACCAGTGTGGTTTAGCCTGAAATAGAGTACATTTATGCCCAGTTAAGGATACCCCGTTATCGTAGATTAACTCTGGAGGGTATAGGTGTTTTTGTTCACCGGCATATAAGTTCAAGGGTTTGGATCTAGCGTACCATTGTTGCATAGTGCCCTATTACTAGTGTTACGTCCTGGGATATATAAACACTGGGCTCTTTCTATTGGACTAGGTATGCGGCAACAAGCAACAACGGAAAACGCTAGATCCAACCCTTATCTATAAACCCAGGCAACAAACCACCCTAAACTGTCAAGAGTCCTGCCTGGACAACGAGGTATCATATGACTCGGTTACAGGGTGCATGCACTATAGACTGCTGATAGTCAAGCAGGCTATATAAAAGATCACACAATTAAGTTGACTTAAAGCTTCAAAGAAAAGATAGATAACGGAATTAAATTGCAGAAACAATTTAATAACAAACTAGAAGAAAGTACATTTAACGTTACGTTAATTAATACAACTAATCACCCCTGTGTGAAAGAAGGTGAAAGCAAACAGTCCTCAAAACATCGTACAGGTAGACAAGATGCGGGTCTCTAAACTGCATGCGGCTACTGTAGGATCTGATGCTTAACAAAGAAAGTACGTTACGGATTTAGAGAACTCTTAACTCATAAGCAGGAATAAATACTAGTGATAGGACATACAGTGTATAATGGCATAGGTATAATTAAATAAAGGCAGCAACTCGCAACATAACTACATACAGGTGTGCTTCTCACTCTTAGTCAGGCAAGCCTGCTCGGACAGAGTCTCTAAGCCACACCCTGACTCACAATGCTCACAAAAACGGTAAACTGTGGCACAATAACAAGCATACAAAGATAATAAACTCCTAGCTGTTAATCTGCCAGGTGGCAGAGGTCTAGCCGGAAGGATATAGGCTTCGGATACCTGGGCTGAGCCACCTGCTCTAGCCTAGGGACGTTCCCAAGTCTGTGCGCCAAATTACTCTAATTGAAAGGGTGCTCTCTTGAGAGACTCAGATCGCAAGTATCTGACTCTCTCCTGGCGACCCTAAAACCAAAAGCAAGACGTGCTAGCGCAGTGCTGAGTGGACTAGGCAATGGCCCTCACACAACACAATGCTAGACACACAGGGACACAGACAAGAAAATGCCCCCAGACTCCCACGGGTATCCTAGTAAAGTCGTGCGGGTCCACGGGACTCGCACCAGCAGACTTTACTTAAAGGATCGCAAAAAGCCTCCCCTCCGGTCTAGCCCCTGCTAACCTGACACAAGAACACACAAGCAAGCATGAAACCACCAAATATGAGACAACAAAAAAGCTTGCTTGGTCTCATTAACAATTACATCCCTGCATAAGGCCCAAAATCCTATCTAGTTATCTGAGAGCTCGTCGTTAATACAATAATAGATATAAGGTCTATCAAGGGGATGGGATAATTAAATAGATTGGTGAAGTAGTGGAAAGAAGGTATACAAAGTAAGAGAGAACGTTTCTAAGTGGGGTTGAGAGGGATAGATATCAAAGGGGGTCCGAAGGGTACGACAATGAGGTGAGCTCTGAGTCTTGAATCTGTCTGGACCCCGCCCTAGGCATGCAGAATACATCCCAGGCTTGGCAACACTCAACATAGTTGCCGGGTCAAAATCCTCTACCCCGTGCGTGAGTCGAAACTAAGCCTAACGTTGCAATCAAATGCATGTGGCAGCGCTTCAGGCTCGTACCAAGCTGGACTCTCCGCGCGAAGCAACGTCCCAAGCCGGTCTATCTCTCCCGCTCGTCTCTTCCCGCTCTCACTATACTTACATCATATATATTATAATGAAACAATCAACTATCGAGAATAAAATATACTAAGATGCGTTGGTTAAGAATAAGGGCAGCTTCAAGCTGTGAAACATAAGAATATCCCAGACATTAGTTACATTGTCGTAGGATATATACTAAGGAAAAGCCTGCCGGCCGGCTGCCACCAGCCGGTTTCTAAACGGCTGGGCAGCCGACGCGCACGCATGCCCGCACGTGGTTACTATGCAGAAGCGTCACACCTCCCCCAAGATATAAGACCCTTGACTAAGTTCTTGATATCTAACAGAAAGCTACTCATAGTACCACACACTGTTGCGACACAAGGCAATATATATAAAAAAATAAATAAAGACTGTTGCGCTCCACCGAGCAAGTTCAACTAACTCAGCGACAATAAGTGAAAACATTCAACTTAGATACTGCTACAACATCTTATACAAAATAATACACGTTATAAAAAATAAAGAGTTTTTATAAGGTTTTTGCTGTTTTAATTTGTTTTTTTCGGCTGAACTACAGTGACAGCCTATTTTCCTCCACACTCAACCCTCAATCCTGTGGCAGTCTAACCAACATCATCCACCCTTGATAGACAATCCGCTATCACGTTATCAGAACCGGCAATATGGCATATGTCCAGATTATACTCCTGAAGCATGAGTGACCACCTGGTCAGCCTCATATTCCGGTTATGAAACTGATTACAAAATTTCAGAGGGTGATGATCGGTATAAACCACTATGACTGGTCCAAAAGCAGGAACATATACATCGAAGTGCCTGAGCACCAGCACTATCGCCAGGAGTTCTTTTTCAATTACAGAGTAATTCCTTTGTGCACTATTGAATTTTTTACTGTAAAAACTCACTGGATGTTCGATACCTTCATCATCTGTCTGTAACAAGACAGCCCCAGCCCCTACGCCACTGGCATCAGTCGCCAGCTGAAAAGGTCTGCTGAAGTCCGGGGCCCTGAGTATGGGGTGGGTACATAACAGGTGTTTCACCAAGGAAAACGCCTCTTCACACTCAGGAACCCACCGGAACTTCTTGTCCTTAGATAATAAGTCAGTTAAAGGTGCAAGTACAGTCGAATGGCCTTTGATGAAGTGACGATAATAGCCTATCATACCTAGAAACCGCATGATTTGTTTCTTAGTCGTAGGCTGGGGAAACTGATCGATGGCTTTTATCTTTGTCTGTGGAAGGCACACCTGACCCATCCCCACCTCGAACCCCAGGTACAAAACTGTGGCTTTGACAAAATCGCACTTACCCAGGTTTACCACCAAACCTGCTTCATTCAGTTTATTAAGAAGCTGTCCGATGTGAGCACAGTGACTGTTAAAATCATCGTCGTATATTATGACATCATCTAGGTACACCGTACAGTTGGGAATGTCGGCTACAATGTCGTTCATTAATTTCTGAAACGTTGCAGGGGCATTTTTCAACCCGTATGGCATAACATGGCAAGGATATGTGGCACCGTCCACCACAAACCCACACACCTCTCGCGCTCGCTCAGACAAGGGCACTTGCCAATAACCCTTAACAAGATCTATCTTAGTGAGGAACTTGGCTTTTCCTATCTTATCCACACTGTCATCCACGCGAGGGAGAGGGTAGGCATTTGTGGGGGTTAAACCATTCAACCTGCGGAAATCTATACAAAACCGCACCTTGCCATCTGGTTTGGGCTGCAGTGTGACTGGGGAAGTCCACCTTACTGCACCCTCAGAAATCAGCCCACGTTTCAGCATATAATCCAGCTCTTCCCTAAGTGCTGGTAATTTATTAGGGGGAACACGGTATGGCACTGATTTAAAGGGCGGGTGGTCCCCAACATCGACATCGTGCACCGCTTGAGTAGTGAGGCCAGGATGCTCCGCGAAAACAGCTGGGTTTGAATCAAACAAGTGCTGCACAGCTACACGCTGTTGCTCAGGCAGGTGCAATATCAACTCGTGAGCCACTTGTCTAGAATTCCCCACCCACTGATCCGCGGAAACATGACAATCCCAATTATCCTCCCCCGCAGCTTGACTGTCCCTTCCTCCTTCTCCACCACGATCGCTGCAGATCAACACCGGGACAGTGAGAGGCTCGGAGGGGCGCCTCACATACTCTTTCATCAGATTTACATGGCAAAGTTGGTTCTTTTTCTTACGATCAGGAGTAGCTACTAAATAGTCTAGATCAGAAACCTTCCTTACAACCCGATACGGACCAGAATACTGGGCAGACAAGGGGTGTCCCACCAGAGGCAGTAGTATCAGTACCTCCTGATCTACTTCAAACTCCCTCAGCTTCACCTTCTGGTCGTATCTGTCCTTCATCTGAGCTTGTGAACTCTTAAGGTTCCGACCTGCTACTACCAGGCTCTTTAGCATTCTCTCACGGCTTTCAACAACATACTTTAGAAGCGAGCATGGCTTTGTGACTCCCTCCCAGATCTCCTTGACTATGTGGAGGGGCCCCCTGACCCTGTGTCCAAAAACCAACTCGTTCGGGCTAAATCCCAAGCTCTCCCCAGGTACTTCTCTCGCAGTAAATAAAACATATGGGAGACCTAGATCCCAGTCCTTCCCATTTTCCATGCAATAACACCGCAACATACTCTTGAGAGTCGAGTGCCACCTTTCCAAAACTCCCTGACTCTCGGGATGGTAGGCAGATGACACCACAGACACTATCCCATGTTGCTGCATGGTCTGCTTAAACAGAGCAGAAGTAAAATTGGATCCCTGATCAGACTGGATCTCCTGAGGGTAGCCATAATGAGAGAAATAGACAAGTAGGTTTTTGACAACAGTCTTAGCCATCCCGTTGCACATGGGGTAAGCATCTGGATACCGTGTTGCTACATCCATTACAGTTAGTACAAATTTATTGCCGGCACTAGTGGGGGGCAATGGGCCAACCATATCGATAACTACTTTGCTGAAGGGCGGCCCAATGACAGGGATGGGTTGTAACGGGGCTCTCGGGATGACCTGATTGGGTTTCCCAACAACTTGACAAGTGTGACACTGTGACACCCATGACACGACACTCGCCTTTAACCCAGGCCACCAGAAAAGCTTGCTCAGAGCTGCCTCCGTCTTACGTGCCCCCAGGTGCCCTGCCAAAGGCACATCATGAGCTAATCTCAATAAGCTCTCACGGCACACCCTCGGTACTACTAACTGGTCCACTAATCCTGACCCGCCATCCCACTTTTTCTTGGGATCCTGATGTCTCCGATACAAGATACCCTCGGACAAGAAAAAATCACCAGGCTGCGCATCCTCATCGCTCTCCAGTTCGACAGCACCATTACCACACGCCCTGACTTCAGGATCTTCCAGCTGCAAGGAACATATATCAGCAGGTGCGAGATTATCCAGGTTCATCTTAAATAATTTATTTCCACCTCCAATGTCCCGCTGAGCCATCCTTTCCTCACGCTGCGCATAACGATGCTGTCACAGAGTCTCTTCCTGCCCTGCACCTGCACTAGCGGTGACAGGCCCCGGGGCCTCTCCAGACTCTAACATAGGTGCCAATAATGAGTCACCAAGAAACACTGCCGGCTCAAAACTCTCCAATTGACCAACACTTCCCGTTTTCTTGTGACCTTTCCTCCGCGGTTTGATAGACTGAGGTGGTGGCTGCAAGGCTCCAGATGTCTGAGAACGCGTCACAACACACGCCATGGTTTGTACGCTACACTTCTCAACCCACTCCTGTTCCTCCCTACTAACGTTGTCCGCCTTCTCGGCAACGACCAAGGGTGAAACCTTAGAAGCAGGCACCGCAAAGTCGTTGCCGAGGAGGAGGTCGACGCCCCCAACAGTCAAGTTCTCTCCAATTCCCACATCCAGCTCCTTTGCCACACCACCCACCTCCAGCTCCATCCGCACCAGCGGGTAGGACCTCGTAGCATTGATCCCCTGAACTACCACCACCCGAGCAGCGTTAATCGGTCTACCAGTAAAGTTCTTTAACAAGGTCTGAGAAGCCCCCGTATCACGCAATAGCTTAACTCCTCGCCTTTTGCCAGCCCACCTCACAAAACCATGCTCTCTATGACCCCCAAAGACGTCGCGGACAGGGTTCGAGTCTTCCGGACTCTTGAACACAGGCTGTGTCCCACCCTCTGACGAACTACCCTTGGCAAACTCAGAAGATATAGGCGACACCCCTATGCTGCGGGCCAATGACACAACCTTGTTTGGTGGCTTGTTCGGACAAGCATTTGCAAAGTGACCCTCCTTGTGACATGCAAAGCACTCTTTACTCTTTGGTTTCCCTTGGGAGTGGGAGGTACCATTAGACTTCTTATACGGGACGATATTTGTTTTATGTTCAGTTTTATTGTCAGTGCTAGATGGTTTTGTGTATTTATGTGTATCAAAATTCTTGGGAGGGGGAGGGGTACGATCCTTTGCACCCGACTCACTCCTAGCTGCTGCTCCGCACACTCGAATTAATGACAGTCGGAGGTCAGCCATTTCTGCTGCCTCCTGGAGAGTTCTAGGATTTTTTTCCTTTATATTTAATGTTAAGTCCCCGCCTGTGCACTTAACAACTGCTCCAAGAGAACCAGCTCACTCAACTCCTCAAAAGTAGCTGCCCTCTCAGAACGCAGCCAATGTCGTAGTGCATCAGACAAGTCCCGGGCGTGTTCTAGGAAGGTACTATCCTTGCCCTTAGTAACACCCCGAAACTTCAAGCGGTAAGTTTCTGGTTGTAACTCATAGGCCCGTAGCACAGCCTTCTTTAGCTCATCATAAACTACACAGGACTCTAAAGGTAGTGCATCATACGCTTTTAGCCCCTTTCCTAGGAGTCTTGATGAAACTAATGCTGCCCACTTTTCCTGAGGCCACTGGTGTTCCTGACACTTCTTCTCAAATCGCATAAAAAACTCAGTCACACATAATTCATCGAACACAGGAAC
>JBAKBP010023947.1:0-36069 GCA_037953745.1 Lithodes maja
CCTTGTGTGCAGTTACACTTTATTTTTATATAATCTCTTTGGTGAATTGTATATTTAGTTACATATTCTATTATATATATATATATATATATATATATATATATATATATATATATATATATATATTTGTTTTGCTTTTTTAGTTAGGTTATCACCCCTGGTAGCCTACTTCTGCATATTTCATACTTTTTTGTTTTTGGTTATTTTTGTTTTAGGTTAGTCTAGGCTATCATCCCTGGTGGCCTATTTCTGCGTACGGTACTTCAATTTTTAAATTTTCAGTTAGGCTATCACCGCTGGTGGCCTATTTCTGCGTACCGGTATTTCATAATTTTTGTTTTCGGTTAGTCTAGGCTATCATCCCTGGTGGCCTATTTCTGCGTACTTCAATTTTTAAATTTTCAGTTAGGCTATCACCGCTGGTGGCCTATTTCTGCGTACCAGTATTTCATAATTTTTGTTTTCGGTTAGTCTAGGCTATCACCGCTGGTGGCCTATTTCTGCGTACCGGTATTTCATAATTTTTGTTTTCGGTTATTTTTGTTTTCGGTTAGTCTAGGCTATCATCCCTGGTGGCCTATTTCTGCGTACTTCAATTTTTAAATTTTCAGTTAAGCTATCACCGCTGGTGGCCTATTTCTGCCTACCGGTAGTTCATCATTTTTGTTTTCGGTTAGGATAGGCTATAACCCCTGGTGGCCTATTTCTGTTTAAATAAACATAAAATTGTTTTCGGTTCGGCTATCACTGCGTATTCAAATTTAATTTTGTTTTGTTTTAAATTTTGGTTAGGCTATCACCGCTGATAACCTATTTGTGTGTATTTCAACATTTTTGTTTTCGGTTAGGCCTATTTAAGTAAGTGAAGCGACCTGAAGGGAGTGAAGTGTTTTTAAAGTGAGTTTAGTGTTTTTAAAGTGAGTTAAGTGTTTTTAAGTGAGTGAAGTGAACTGAAGAAAGTGATAGTCACCATGCCTCGTGCCTGTACGAACTGCGCCGGTAGGTTTGGTGCTTCCATGTTTGCTCCTGCCGATCCACAAGTCTGCCGACTCTGCCAGCAACGAGAGGATTTGACAGCAAAATTGGATGAAGCCCTCAACAAGATCAACGCCCTCACCAGGAAGCTGGAATCACTCCAAGAGTTTGTAACACTCAACGTTGGAGTATCACTAACGCAAATTGTTTCAACTCCAGCATCCACCACCGCCCCAACGTCATCTGCCAACAATCCAACACCTGCAGTAGACACTGCAGCAGATGATTCTGACGAACCTGAGCCGACATCAAACCAGGACAGCCGCCCTGTTCACCTTAGTCTCTCCCCCACTCCTCGTGCAAGAAGCCTGCTAGCACGAACAGTACCAACCCCTCGCCCCCGTTCTAACCACTCCTCTCCCCGACCTGTACGTAGAGTCCCGCCACCACAGGTTTCCGGATTTACACCAGTGAGGAACGGTGCACGGCCAACGCAGAAAAGGTCTCATCTACCAGTCACAATGTCAAACAGATTTGAGATATTGGTAGAGATGGAAGACGAACCAGAAGAGACCAGGCTCGTTGGGGATTCCATCCTACGAGGACAGGTCGAAGAGTTCTGCGACAGAGTCCCAATTCAACGAAAAAGATTTTGCATCCCAGGAGCTGGACTGGACGACATTGTGGAAGCCTTCGAAGATACCACAAAGGATGCAAATGAAAATACCCTTTTTGTCATCCATGCTGGTTCAAATGACGTCATGCGCACCAGATCCGAAGAGTTGATGGAGAAATATCGCAAGATGATCCAGCACTACAAAAACAAGTCAAGGAATATCATCATCTCAGGCATTCTCCCCAAGATCGACGCACCTGACAAATTCTACGACAAGGCCTTCAGCACAAATAGCCGACTAAAACATTTGTGTCTGAGGGAAGAAGTTGAATTCATCAACCTCTGGGACAATTTCTACAACCAGCCTACTCTGTTCCGCAAGGATGGCACTCATCTAAACCCTGTGGGTTCAGCACGCATGGGTCGTCTCCTACACGAAGCAGTCCGCAGCCATGGATCAAAAAACGCCATCCGAGAAGAAGCAGCAGTGACATAAATCATCCAACGCCAAGAAAAACACAGAGGCAACCGAGGACCACCAGCGATAAGGACCGGAGACAGCGAGGACCGAGGACAGCCATGAACATAAATGTAGATCCGACAAGAACCAAAAATATTATTAAAGCGCGTTCCGTGAGTTCTAAAATAACAAATTTAAAGGTTTTCTATGCAAACGCTCGTAGCATACGCAATAAATTTTCAGATTTAGAGGAGCTAGTGTTTACAGAAAATTATGATGTGATTGGCATAACAGAATCTTGGCTCAATACAGAAGATAGAGACTTTTTAGCAGAGTATTCACTTCCCGGTTATGTAATGTTTGAGAAAAGCCGAATAAATCGAAATGGAGGTGGCGTTTTACTTTATATCAAAGAAAGTCTTAACCCTACCCTCTTGTCAAAACCTCAAATTGTGAACGTCGACGCATCTTTTGTGCTAATAAAGAATAATAAAGGTACCAAAATAATACTTGCATTAATATACAGACCTCCAGCTCAATCAGTGCAAACTGACCGAGAAATTTACGAACAAATTGCAGATGTAAGTAACTCACAAGATACCGTAATTTTTGGTGACTTTAATTTACCTGTGACCAAGTGGGGCGATACTCTTACTTCACACTCCGGACATGACTTGTATACGAACTTGCAAGAGAGTTCGCTTTATCAATTTGTTGGAACGCCGACCCGTGGTAATAACGTTCTTGACATTGTACTTGCAACAAAAGAAGAATTAATAGAGAATTTGAATGTTGGTGATGAATTCAGTAACAGCGACCATCATACGATAACTTTCACTTTAAACTTTACTAGTAACGAACCAAATAGTAGCATCGAAAAAGTCCCTAATTTCAAGAAAGCAAACTTTCCTAAACTTAGAGCTATGTTTAAAGAAACTGACTGGAGCTTTTTAATTCACAATAACGACATAAATACATCTTGGAAGTTATTCGAAGCCACTTACCTAAAAGCAGTGCAAGACTGCATACCATCGAAAACTCGGCGTCCAGGCCATAATAATAAGCCCAAATGGTGGAATAAAGATATTTCAAACTGCCTGCTTGCTAAAAAATTTGCTAATGATAGATTAAAATCCTCACAAAATGACGAAGAACGGCTGAAATTTGTAGAGCTACGACGCAAAGCCAAAAAGTTAATTAAGCAAAGTAAAAAGACCTTAGAGTTACATATTGCGAATCAAAGTAAAACAAACCCGAAAGAATTCTATAGTTATATCAGAAAGAAAAAAGTAGTTACTTCAACTGTTGGACCGTTAGTCGATGAAAATGGAGAATACACCAAAGACGAAGAACAAATGAGTAATGCCCTCAATACCTTCTTTGCATCAGTTTTTACAACAGAAGACCTCAGTGATATCCCTACACCATCGCCGATTCAGATTGATAATTCAGATGTTTTAAGCAATATCACCGTTACAGAGAGAGAAGTATTGAATTGTTTAGATAAACTCAAGGTAAATAAAACGCCTGGACCTGATACAATCTCGCCTAGAGTTCTAAAGGAAGCTAAGGATGAGCTCTTTAAACCACTGACATTACTATTCAATAAATCCTTGCAGTCTGGAACTATGCCCGATCAGTGGAAGCTAGCCAACGTAACACCGATATTCAAAAAAGGCAGCAAATCCCTATCCAGTAACTATCGTCCAATTAGCTTAACCTCAGTTGTATGTAAAATGCTAGAAACGGTCATAAGAGACAGACTCGTAAATCACTTAGAGGAAAATAACATACTTAAAGATACTCAACACGGCTTTCGTAAAAAACGTTCCTGTTTAACAAACATCTTAGACTTCTTCCACGATATCCTCAACCTCTACGATGAGAGTAAAGCTGTAGATATTATATACCTTGATTTTCAAAAGGCCTTTGACAAAGTTCCCCACAAACGTTTACTGCTAAAACTAAAAGCGCATGGAATACAAGACGGTGTGTTGAAATGGATAGAAAATTGGCTCAGCGACAGAAAGCAAAGAGTAGTCATAAACGGTAAGGCATCAAAATGGACCAATGTAAGTAGCGGGGTACCCCAGGGATCGGTACTAGGACCAATTCTCTTTCTAATTTACATCAACGACATAGATGAGGGTCTCACCTGTACAATCTCAAAATTTGCTGACGATACAAAAATTGCAAATAGCGTACTCTCAAAAGAACAAGTTGACGATATGCAACACAATCTAGATAAATTGTCATGTTGGGCCCAAATTTGGCAAATGAGTTTCAATGCGGATAAATGTAAAGTACTACATATCGGATACCTAAATGAGAAAGCAAACTATTCGATGAATGGCACTCAGCTTAAGAATGTAAACAGAGAAACCGATCTGGGAGTAACAATATCGAGTAACCTAAAACCGAGTCAACAATGTTCAGAAGTTGTTAAGAAGGCAAACAAAATAATTGGCTTTATAGGCAGGTCATTTGAGCATAAATCCAAAGAAGTTATCCTAACCCTTTACAATTCCTTAGTCCGCCCTCTTCTGGAATACTGCGTTCAATCCTGGTGCCCTTATTACCAAAAAGATATAAACAAGCTAGAACGAGTTCAACGTAGAGTTACCAAAATGATACCTAGCCTAAAGAACAAACCATACGAAGAGCGTCTTAGAGAATTAAATCTATTTCCTTTAACCCAGCGCAGATTAAGAGGCGACTTAATTCAAGTGTTCAAAATCATCAAAGGCATCGACAATATGAACTGTAGTAAGTACTTCACTATCGACCAATCTAATTACACGCGGGGAAACGGTTGCAAAATTATTGGTAAATCTTTTAACTCGCACGAATCTAAGAATTTCTTCTTCAATCGAGTTGTCAACTTGTGGAATGGGCTTCCCCGAAACGTTATAGACTGCATCACCGTTGATTCATTTAAACTCCGCCTAGACAAATATCTCGCATCAAACCCGCGACTGACTGCGTTTGTAAATGAATAACTTTATTTTATCCCCCCCTCAGTTACTAACCCATCTGTCCCCTACTAACTTCCTAATCCTGCCACGGACATTAGTTCCAGGGCAGTAATTCCCTTTCCAATGTTCCCTTACCCACTCTATACCACTGTTTGGACACTTGATCCTCAGTGTTTTGGAGGACAAGCAACCTAGAAGGGTCACTAGATCTGTTGTTGCTTGATTTCCTTTGTACTCCTTTGTACTCCTTTGTATGTGCAGATCCCTGTCGAACGTGCGCATGAGCGACCCTCTCTTGTTATTATTTTTTCACGCGCTCCATTGAATGAAGTCGCTTTTGTTGTGCTCCTTTAATTCACCCTGTTTAGGTTAGTTTCGGCTTTTCTGGCCTTCTTTTTTGTTAGACAGATGTTACGTGATCTAGGGCACACGTAAATGGGCTCCTAAGTGTGTATAATGGAGACGCGTGTGGAAATAGCTTACCGAAGGTACGGGGGCGCCTGGCGTTCCTCGTATATGTTTTTCATTCTTTCTCTTTTCATATTCTTTTTTCCTGTTAGTCTGGGCATGGTTTAGCTTTTAGCTTCATTTAGCCTAGCTCGTTTTCTCATTCAGGAATTGCTATGCCCCTATGAGTTCTCTTTTTTTTTTTCATAGCCTAGGTGTACAGTTGGTTCACAATCTGAGATTTCGTGGTGGCGGTGCTGTTTGTAGGGTTTGTGTCGGCCGCATAAATAGCGTTATTCCCGAGTCCCCCCTTTCGAGCCTTCACTGTGTCTCAAGGGCCTGGGCGCTTGGTGGTTCGTGATATCCAGGGGTACCCCACGGGGGCCTCTCCCTCACACCACAGGGTTTTTCGCCCCTGACACATTCTCTACTCACGGCTAGGCCACCCTTTTTCTCGCCAGTTTCATTTATTGGTTTTTGTGTTCCCTTCCTGTTTTCACCTCCATCCTTTCATAGCCTTTTGCCCAATCCTGGGGTACCCCACGGGGGCCCCTGTTTGTGCCAAACCACCCAACCTGCCACTTCTCCTCATGGGCTTTGCTCTATCTCTGTGGGTTGGGTGGTTCCTGGGGGATGTGCCTCCTCTCCCCTGGTGTGTCTTCCTTGCCTCTCCCTTGACCGGTTGAGTCAGGATATTATCAAGGAAGGCACTGCTCAGCTTGATGGTCATCGTCGCTTGGAGTTCATAAGGAGTTGACGCTTGTTTGCGGGCCTTTTTTGGTTTTCCTAGACGCTCCTCTCGCTTTTTCGGCACCGGACCATCTCGGCCGGTCCCGCAAATTTGCGGTGTGCTCGATTCGGTCCTCTGGGACATTTCGGCTCCCCGCAAATTTGCGGAGATCGCTGGGGGGTCCCGCGGAGATGTGGGGGGGTTGTGGAGATGTGGGGGAATTGTGTCGGTACGTTTTTTTTTTTTTTTTTTTTTTTTTTTTTTTTTTTTTTTTTTTCTATATTCCAACTTACTTCCTCTCGGGCATAGGCTGAGAGCCTTAACATTCACCGCTTTACAATGAACAGTGAAGCCCGTGAGGTCTTGCTCCAGTCTAGGGAGTGAGACATGTGAAGCACGTAGAGTACAACGAGCACCTGCCATCTTGCCTTCACATGAGGCACGGTGCTCACTCATGGCCCGAAACGACCCCATCTCTGAAGCCACCTCGTTCCCGTGCTTCACTGTCTCACCCCCCACACTCGGACTCTCACACTTACACACACAACGCCACCTGTTGAGCAGATAACTCACCAAGAGTGAGGTTATACCTCCATTGGCCCGCAAATTTGCGGTTATAGTTGGCTTTCACTGTTGACCTTTTTTCTGTCATATTGTTGCCTGATACTATATTGGTGTATGCACTTTACTGGTGTTATAGGCCCTGGATGTAAGATGTTGAGTGGTGGTTAACACTTTCTCCATCTTTGCAGGTTCTGCTGGTGCTCTTCCGCCTCGGCCGCCCTCCTCACCTACCTCTGTGCTCCCAGTTTAGGGTGAGTACGGATACCTGTTTGCATGTGTGTTCCTGTTTCCCCATGCTCCTTCCCTGGTTCTTCTTGGACATTCTCTCCACTTACTCCTTCGACGTGCTGATTCTGGTGTGTGTTCTTCTCGTGCTGGTCGGCTGCTTTGCTTTCGCCTTGGTTGTCGCTCCCCGTGCTTGGTGAGCCATAAGTCCTGCTTGCGCCACTCGCTCTTTGTGTCCTCTACGGCCTACCTCCCTGCTCTGTGTGGCCTGTGTCTGGCCCTGGTGGTTGTGCTGCTCCATGGCCCTGGTTCCTCGGCGGCGGCTGTGGCCTCTGCTTCCCTTCCGTCAGTGTGGCCGATGGTCTCCCGCCACATTGGGACTGTGGGCCGCCGTTCCCCGGCCTTTGTTGCCGACCGGATCCGCGTCACCCTGGGTATCCCTGACCCGACTGACGGCCGTTCACCTGACCCTCTCCCTGCTCGGGCCCCCTCCCCTGGGTCCCGCGGCTGGTCGTCCCATTGTTCGGGGGGTTCCCCGGCTCCGTTCACGCTCTCGCTCGCCTCGCTACTGCCCCTCGTCGTCCTCCTGATCGCCTTGACGTCGCCCGTCGCCCTCGTCTTGGTTCTTGCCCTGAGGCCGGGGTTAGCGGCTCTGCCCCCTGTGCGCCCTCCCCTGGCCTCTACGGATAGGGGCTCTCCTCCCTTCCGCCCGCTTTCCTAGCCCAGACGACTTCCTCTTACGTTGTCCTCTCCGCGCGCGGTTGTTCGTGCTGTCGCTGGCCCTCTGCTCCCTCCTACACTGTCCAGGAGGTCCGCCTGGGTGTCGTTGCTTCTCCTACTTCACCTGCTTCAGTGCCTCTTCTTCCTTCACGGTCTCGTCCCACGGTGGAGGTCCCTCCCTCCTTCGCCTCGGTGTCGGGCCGCCCTGTTCTCTCAGCCCCGGGGGTCCTTGCTCTGTTTCCCCCCGCGGCTCCTTCTGGCCTCCTTTCACCCGGCCAGCCTTCCCCCTCCCGTCGTCCTGCTCCTCCTCCTTCTTCTCTTCCTGCCCTTCACTTCCCGTCTCGCCTGGGGGGTACCCCTCCTCTTGCCTCGGTGAGGTTTCGGGGTCCCCCTTTCTCGGGAGCTGTCGTGTCGCTGGAAGAGGGGGATGGTGCTGTTTCCCCCTCGGCCGTTCGTGATCGGGGTCGGGTCCCTCTACGGCGACACGACCGTCGTCGCTCGCCTTCCTTGGGCCGCGACGCTGCTGGTTCGTGTCGTGGGTCTCGCTCCCGCTCACGCTTGCCCCTGCGGGCCAACCATTCTGGGGGGGGGGGTCGCCTCTCTCGGTTCGTTTGTCGGCTATGCAGGGCTGGGTTGTGTCACGCTTCGTCGGGTGCTTGGAGTCGATGGAAGCCTCCCCTCTTCTCGCGCTTCTTGGCGGTGTCTCGCCCTCGGCGCCTCACCCTCCCTACCCCTGCTACGGTCCCCCTCCCTTCTGCAGGCCTACGCTCTGGTCAGACTTCTGCCGCCCTGCCGTCCTTCCGGCTGTTCAGTCCCTGGCTGTGTTGACGGGTCTGTCCTCCTATGGGTCAGGTTTGTGCGACGCCGATACGCCTGGCTTCGCCGTCATGCTCGGTCTCCCTCTCCCATTGGAGGCCTGGTTTGCTGAGGCCTTCGCCTTCACACCGTTCCGTCGACGGCTCTCCTTCGGTCCCTCCCCCGGAGTCGTCCCTGCTTTTGCCTCCTCTTGTGTCTGTCGGCGGGTTGGCCGGCGCGTTCTGGTCCTGGATGAGCGCGCCCGTTCTTGAACTTTGTTCTATTGCTACCCCGTTCTTCTCTCACCCGGATCGGCCCTCTGTCGCCACGGTTTTTCCCTTGCGACAGAGGGTGACGGACTTATTGTCTTGTCTTTCGGTTCCCTCCAGACGTCTGTTCCCCGCCTGCGGCTTTTCGGGGCGTCTGCGCCAGGCGCTCTTCGCGAGGGTTTGGACCGCGTTCTGCGGGTCCACCTTCGGCTCGCGGTCTCTTTGGTTCCCGAGCTGAAGGCGGTTTTGTGCGCGGCAACTCGGCGACGCCCGACAGTGCGGTCCTCGTTCTGCCGGCCGGCCCCCTTTGATATTCGTCGGGGTTTGTTGTACTCTGCGCTATATACGTCGGGGTTGTTTCAGCTGGTTGCTTGGGTATGCTCGCTTCTCTGTCGGCGGCCCCTGCTTCCGACACGCGACGACGCGCTGTGTCGTTGCGGTCCCTGCTTACGTCACGCACCGACGCGCTGTGTCGCACGCGGGGTCTTCTCAGTCCCGTCCTTCTGCCGGTCCTCTTCGGGGTGCTGCTGCAAGTGCTGCCGCCTTGCGCGGACGCAGGACTGGGACGTTGCAGGCCAGTGCGTCGGTTCCGCCTCGCCCTTCTGTTCTTGCCCCTTTTCATCCCCGCCGTGTC
Source organism: Lithodes maja (assembly GCA_037953745.1). NCBI lineage: Eukaryota > Metazoa > Arthropoda > Malacostraca > Decapoda > Lithodidae > Lithodes > Lithodes maja. The sequence continues at coordinate 9,411 of JBAKBP010023947.1, forward strand.
GGGGCTGGCCGGCCTTCCACTTCCGGCCGCCCTTCGACGGGGTCTGCCCCGCGCCGGCCTGGGGTTGGGGTGGCCCGCCCTTTTCGCCGAGGTTTGGGGGGGGGGGGGTAGAGGTCAACGTGGTGCTCGTGCCCGCACGGCCCGTAACGGGGGTACCTCCGCGTCGACACAATGTGTAGTTCTCTGGGTCGGCCTCCTTGTTCTCCTTCTCGCCTGGCCGACCGGGTCGCTCCCCTCCTCTCGGGTGCTCCCTCGGGTTGTTTTCGCCCTTGCGCCCCTCGGTTGCCGCGAGGGACGTTGGGGGCGGCGGGTTGCGCGGTGGGGTCTCACCTGGTGGTGGACGTCTCGACCCCCTTTCCGCTCTTGTTACCGACGCCGGCCCATCTCTTCAGAGGTGGCCCACGTGCTCACTTCCATGCCCGAGCTGGGTAGCGTCGAGGGAGTTGACCGCCGGTCGCCCGGTTTTCCTCTCCCGTGTCTTTCTGGTCCCGTCGACGAACTGCGACGCGATGCGACCGATGGTGGTTCTATCGGCCCTCAACGGGCGCGTCGTGCACACACGGTTTCGGATGCTACCGGTACCCCTGGTACGCCTGGCCCTGTGCCCTCTGTCGTGGGTTGTGTCGCTGGCCCTCCAGGATGCGTCTTGGCTCGTTCCTCTCCATCCTCGCTTCCAGCGATTCTTGGCCGTTCGGACTTCCGATCGTGTGTTCCTGTTCGCCGGCCTTCCCTTCGGTCTCCACATCGCGCCGCGGATCTTCTCCTCACATGTGGGGCAGGCTCTGGGTCCTCTCCTCAGGAGCGGGCTCCAGATCCTGTTTTCCTTGGCCGATTGGTTGGTAGTTTCCGTAGCCCTAGGACTCTGCATTGGCGACGCCCTCACAGTCGTTCGCAACGTCGCACGGTTAGGGTTCCCCTTTGATGTTCCCGATTCACGCTTGACCCCGTCGCGTGTCGTGCCATGGGTCGGTCTCGCATGGGTTTTGTCCGGCGCTACGGTGACCCGGGGCCTGCCGGCCGCGGTGCACCTTCGGTGGAAGGTCTTCGCCGTGTTGCACTCGGTCTCCCTCCTGGGGTGGCTCTGGGACTCGTTCGTGGGTTCGCTGCTTTGGGCCGCTCTGCCCCTTCCCTTAGGGAGCCTCTGGCTCCTCCGCCTCCTCCTCAACGGTGTTTCCGTTGCCCTTATGGATCGGCTCCTGCCGCTCCTGCGTACCGTTCGCAGACGCTTCGGTCGCTGGGTTGCTCAGGGCTCGCTCTCTGCGGCTGTGCCCTGGTCCGCCCCCCCGCCGACGGTCTGGGTAGCCACAGATACGTCGAGCGAGGTTGGGTGAGGTTCCCGATCGAACCTGGGCCGTCCACTTCCCGGCAGATGGGTGGGTCTCCCTCCACTTACCCGTCTATGCCCTCGGACTGTTGGTTCCTCTGTTCTTCCTGCGGGTCCACGCGCTGGCCCTTCGGGGTAAGTCGGTGGCCTTCGGGTTAGACACTCAGACAGGCTGTCCCCTGTTTCCTTCTGCGGGGGTCCTCCAGGTCGTTGACTCTATTGGGGGTCTCGGTGGAGTTGTTCTTCCTCGCGGCCCGACACCCCTTCTCCTTGCCTCCTCCCTGCCCGGGCCTGCCACCCTGTGGGCGGCCGCCCTGTCGTGAGGGCCGGGCGTTCTTGTTGCATGGGCGTTGAAGCAGACTGTGTTCGCCGACCTCGCGGCTTCCTGCGGGTTTCCGGAGGTCGCCTTGTTCGCATCGGGGGTGCCGCGCCAGTTGCCTTTGGACCTCTCCCTCCGGCCTCGCGCTCCGGGGGGGGTCCGGCCGCTTTCATGGTAGCCTGGTACAGGTGGCGGTCGATATACATCTTTCCGCCCCCAGACGCGCTGTTGATGTGCCCAATCCTCGCGAGGCTGCGGCTGTACCACAGCTGCGTCTGGCTCCTCGCGCCTCTGTGGCCGGCACGGGCTTGGTCCGCCCGGTTGCCGCGGTGGTGCCCGAGTCCGGTCCCTCTACCTGTCTCCGGCTTCCACTTGGGCTCGGTTGGGGCCCTGCGGACCTCGTTGGCCTTCGCATCGTGCTTGTTCATGTGGCACGGTGGCTCCCGGTCCCCGGCCGGGCCCTGACTGACTTCCTGCAGCGTTCCTGGCCGTCTTCTCCTTGGGGGCCTTACGGGTCCCGCTGGAGGTCTTTTCCTAGGTGGCTACAGGCCACTCGCCTGCCAGTTGGCTCTCCTTCCCTCGTCCTCCGCTCCTTGTTTCACCTCTTCCGTACACGTCACTTTCAAGTCGACGCTATACGTACCCACTTGTCTGCCTTGGGGGGGATCTTTGGGTCCGTCGCTGGGCTGGTCGTTCCGCCACAGGAGCTGGATTCCTTCCTGACGGCTGCCTTCCGGGATCGACCTCCTCCGCGCCAGGTCCCTCCGCAGTGGGATCTGGGGCGGGCTCTGGTCCTTCTGGCTTCACCCACGTCTACAAGGGCCGCTACGCCGGTTCCGTTGCTCGGGCGACCGCTCTTCCTTGTCGCTCTGGCCACTGGGGTTCGGGTGTCTGCACTAGCGGCATTGTCACGGCCCCGGGACTGCGTGCGATTCTCCCCGTCCTTGCGTGGCGTCTCGTTCGCCTCCTCCCCTCCTTTTGTTACTACGCTTGGGAGGGCGGCCCCCGCTTTCCGGCCTTTCGCCGTCCAGGCTTTCCGGCGTGGGCATCCTCGCCATGTGTTGTGCCCGGTGTCAGCCTTGCACTCCTCTGTTGCGTCTGTGGCGCCGCCTTCGGGTACTGCTGTGTGGGTGTCTCCTCGGCCAGGTGGGAGGCTCTCGCGGGTACAGATGGGCCGCCGCGTTTGTCGGACCGTTCGTGCCCGTCACCCTGTTTGTAGGGGTTCTGCGCACGATGTCAGATCCTTTGCTGCCTCCTTCCGGTTCCTACCACGTCGATCCTTACCTGCCATCGCCTCAGCGGTTTTGTGGGTCTTCTATCAATTCCTTCATCTCCTCCTACCTCTCCATGTCCAGTGTTCGACCCCCTCGGCCGGTGATTGCTCTCGGGGGTCGTGTTTCCTGGTGCTCTGGCGAAGATCCCTGGTCTTCCCCCCTTGTCCCTCGTTCTTTTCCTTTGTTTTATTTGACAAAGGGGGGGGGGGGTGTACGGGTTTGCAACACTGGATTGCAAGTTTGGGATTATGTATTGTTCCGGTACATAAGTGTTTTTGCCACATTGAAAATTGTGTTTTGTTCTTGTGTTCAGTGTTTTTGTTGGTTTTTGAAGAAAAGGGATTTTGGGTACAGTACCTTTTTGGTTTCAGACAAGTCTATGTTTTTGCATTACTATGAATGACGGGCATGTGTTAAAACTGTTCTTTTTAGCTACTCCTCAGTTTTTCACTCTTTTATTAGACTCTCTTGTTTAAATTGTGTCTTTGTCATTCATAATTTTGTTTTATGCATTGGTTTTTTTGGTAGGTTGGGCTTGGATGTCCTCCTCCTATTTGTTATGCAGCCTTGACGTTGGATTTGCCAAGACTACTAACAAATTGGGAGGTTTGACGTACCTCCCAACCTACCAAATAGGAAAACCTACTATTTGGTAGTAGTCTTGGAAAATCCAACGTACATAATACCCTCCCTCACGCCGGACCCCTGCCCATCCGCGTTCTTCTGCTGACGTGAGATGTGATAACAAGAGAGGCTCGCTCATGCGCACGTTCGACAGGGATCTGCACATGACGGAAGACGGGATGGGCCTTAAGCGGTAACTAAGGTAAATCCCTTTTTCTTCTCTTCTATGCTTTTTTCACCTTCAGTGGTAGTTTTGGTTAATGTACAACGTCTCCTAGAGCAAGATAAGGAGTAGACTCTAGACGTTTTCTTTTTAACCGCGGTTGGAATGACGACATAGCAGTCAAAATAGACAAGTCGTCATTGCAATTAGGTTAATAGCCTTGACGTTGGATTTTCCAAGACTACTACCAAATAGTAGGTTTTCCTATTTGGTAGGTTGGGAGGTACGTCAAACCTCCCAATTTATCTAGATTGTGTTGCATATCATCAACTTCATCTTTTGAGAGTACGCTATTTGCAATTTTTGTATCGTCAGCAAATTTTGAGATTGTACAGGTGAGACCCTCATCTATGTCGTTGATGTAAATTAGAAAGAGAATTGGTCCTAGTACCGATCCCTGGGGTACCCCGCTACTTACATTGGTCCATTTAGATGCCTTACCGTTTATGACTACTCTTTGCTTTCTGTCGCTGAGCCAATTTTCTATCCATTTCAACACACCGTCTTGTATTCCATGCGCTTTTAGTTTTAGCAGTAAACGTTTGTGGGGAACTTTGTCAAAGGCCTTTTGAAAATCAAGGTATATAATATCTACAGCTTTGCTCTCATCGTAGAGGTTGAGGATATCGTGGAAGAAGTCTAAGAGGTTTGTTAAACAGGAACGTTTTTTACGAAAGCCGTGTTGACTATCTTTAAGTAAGTTATTTGCCTCTAAGTGATTTACGAGTCTGTCTCTTATGAACGTTTCTAGCATTTTACATACAATTGAGGTTAAGCTAATTGGACGATAGTTACTGGGTAGGGATTTGCTGCCTTTTATTAATATCGGTGTTACGTTGGCTAGCTTCCACTGATCAGGCATAGTCCCAGACTGCAAGGATTCATTGAATAACAATGTCAGTGGTTTGGAGAGCTCATCCTTAGCTTCCTTTAGAACTCTAGGCGAGATTGTATCAGGTCCAGGCGTTTTATTTACCTTGAGTTTATCTAAACAATTCAATACTTCTCTCTCTGTAACGGTGATATTGCTTAGAACATCTGAATTATCAATCTGAATCGGCGATGGTGTAGGGATATCACTGAGGTCTTCGGTTGTAAAAACTGATGCAAAGAAGGTATTGAGGGCATTACTCATTTGTACTTCGTCTTTGGTGTATTCTCCATTTTCATCGACTAACGGTCCAGCAGTTGAAGTAACTACTTTTTTCTTTCTGATATAACTATAGAATTCTTTCGGGTTTGTTTTACTTTGATTCGCAACATGTAACTCCAGGGTCTTTTTACTTTGCTTAATTAACTTTTTGGCTTTGCGTCGTAGCTCTACAAATTTCACCCGTTCTTCGTCATTTTGTGAAGATTTTAATCTATCATTAGCAAATTTTTTAGCAAGCAGACAGTCTGAAATATCTTTATTCCACCATTTGGGCTTATCATTATGGCCTGGACGCCGTATTTTCGATGGTATGCAGTCTTGCACTGCCTTAAGGTAAGTGGTTGTGAAACACTCCCAAGATGTATTTATGTCGTTATTGTTAGTCAGAAAGCTCCAGTCAGTTTCTTTAAGCTTTGATTTAAGTTTATGAAAATTTGCTTTCTTGAAATTAGGGACTTTCTCAATGCTGCTATTTGACTTGTTACTAGTAAACTTTAAAGTGAAAGTTATCGTACGATGGTCGCTGTTACTGAATTCATCACCAACATTCAAATTCTCTATTAATTCTTCTTTAGTTGCGAGTACAAGGTCAAGCACATTATTACCACGGGTCGGAGATTGTACAAATTGAAAAAGTGAACTCTCTTGCAAGTTAGCATAGAGGTCGTGTCCAGAGTGTGAAGTAAGAATATCGCCCCATTTAGTCACGGGTAAGTTGAAATCGCCAAGAATTACGGTATCTTGTATGTTAGTTATTTCTGCAATTTGTTCATAAATTTCACTGTCAGTTTGCACTGATTAAGCTGGGGGTCTGTATAATAAAGCTAGTGTTATTTTAGTTCCTCGTTTATTATTTAATAGTACGTAAGATATGTCTATATTCGCAATTTGAGGTTTTGACATTAAGACAGGATTAAGACTTTCCTTTATAAAAAACAGAACTCCTCCTCCATTTCTATTGATCCGACTTTTCTCAAACATTGTATAACCAGGAAGCGTATATTCAGCTAAAAAGTCTCTGTCTTCCGTATTTAACCAAGATTCTGTAATGCCGATTATATCATAATGTTCTGTAAACACGATTTCCTCTAGATCTGAAAATTTATTGCGTATGCTACGAGCATTTACATAAAACACCTTAAGAGTATTAGAGTTGGATGTTACTGATTGTGCATTGTCTGAATTTTCAGTTCGTATTTGACTTACACTACCTCCGGATACCCCGGGTTGACCCCGTTTTTTGAACGGAAATCCTCTTCTGCATCGTTCAGCAGACGACCAAGACGTGCAGCTCCTACTTCATTGAGATGTACACCATCTCCTGAAAACAAAGATTTATCATAGTAAAAATGATCCCACGTGTCGACAAAGCCGATGTCCTCCTCCCTGCAGAGTTTGGCTAGTCGGCGATTTGTACTGGTAGCTATGTTGTAGAATCGGTTTTCTACATCAATCCGGGGAACAATTCCTGAAATTAAGATTCTATTAGATTTTTCCTTGAAGGACCTGATCAGCCGCCGGTACTTGCAAAGTAGTTCCTCTGACCGCGTCCGTTGGACATCGTTAGATCCAACGTGGATGACGTACATAGTGCTTGCGGGGGCGAGCCTGGAAACCTCTTCCATAGCCGCAACAATGTCGTCCACGCCGCCACCTGGGATAAAGAATCGCTTTCTGGTCCTGGGTGCCCTGGCGCAGAACTCGGTTAATTGGCCACGGACCATGCAGTCGCCCACAAGCCGAACTTCTTCCGTTTCCTCTTCCTCGTCAATAGCAAGAATTTTGAAGCAGTTTTGGCATGTTGTCGGGATGACCTTCCTGGTACTGGTACTGGGATGCACATTGTTTCTCACTAACTGAAAGTTGTCCTGGGGGGGAGTGAGAGTAGAGTCATTATTATTTTCTGCAACATCTAAGGTAGCTGCTGGTGTGGGTACCGGTACCGGTACTGTATGCACTGAAATGGCGGTTGACATTGTAGTGGTTTCTTGGGCCGAGGGCACTCCTACGTTTAGTGTGGCAAATTCTTGAAGGGATTCAACCTTCGTAGTCAGGGCATCGATCTTGCGGTGAGCTGCATTCAATTCATCCGCAATCTTCTCTCGGAGCTGGCAAAATCTACAAATTTGGACATCAGTATCAACAAACATGGTAGGGCCAAATTTACCGGAACAACTCGTGCAGGTTCGTTGCGGCGCCATGACGATATAATCACAATATGCCTGAAAATCACACAAATTTATGTTAGCAAAATGGTACAATTAAAGCCTGAAAATCACAAAAAATTATGTTAGCAATGTGATACAATTAATTCCTGAAAATCACACAAAATTTTGTTAGCAATATGATAAAATTAATATGCCTGTAAATCACAACAAATATGTTAGCAATAGAACACAATTTATGCCTGAAAATAAAACAAAAATTGATGTTAGCAGTATGACACAGTTAAAGCCTGAAAATCACAAATGGACTAGAAATTTGTTACAAAATTTACGGGAAAAAAAAAGAAAGTGGGAGAGGGTTAATGTAGCCTAGTGAGAAAACTGGAAAACAGTATACAGTACAGTAACAACAAGTATTTGTTAGCAATATGGTACAATTAATGCCTGTAAATCACAAAAAGAATATGTTAAACACAAAAAGAATATTATGCCTGTAAATCACAAAAAATATGTTAGCAATAGAACACAATTTATGCCTGAAAATAAAAAAAAAATTGATGTTAGCAGTATGATACAGTTAAAGCCTGAAAATTGCAAATAGACTAGTAATTTGTTACAAAATTTACTGGAAGAAAAAGTGGGAGAGGCTTAATTTAGCCTAGTGAGAAAACTGGAAATCAGTATACAGTACAGCAACAAAAATATTGGTTAGCAATATGGTACAATTAACGTAAATCACAAAAAGAATATGTTAATCACAAAAAGAATATGTTAGCAATAGAACACAATTTTATGCCTGAAAATAAAAATAAAATTATGTTAGCAGTATGACACAGTTAGGCTAAAGCCTGTATATTAGTTTATACAGTGGTCGACACAATAATAATAATAATGGAGTTAGTAATATCCCTGGCAAGAGTGTGAGAGGCCTATTAATAGGGTGACAAGTATCTGAAATGCGATTAATAAATAGGCTATCAAAAAGTATTACAGTAACTAAATTATTCTAACCCAATATTAAAACTATCTTGACAAATGTTAGTGTGTGCGATTTATATAGATAACCAAGATAAAAAGTTCAACCAAGTACAGTATTGGCTAGACTTTGATATATAAAATACAAGAAGAGGGTTTGTTTATGCGTACACAGGTGGCGCTGGTATCGGCGGCGTCTCTACTAACTTGACAAATAGAATTTTAAAAACAAACGTTTATCAGTTAAAACTACAGTACAATGTCATGCAAGATAACTACTGGGTGGTTTGCTAAGCACTTAACTACAGTGAGGGCTAAAATATCTACAATAAGTGCTAGAACTTTATAATATGAAAGAAGCAAATAGTTTGTTTACTTTAGAGCGTTGGTCGTAACTAACCGGTACAAATGTAAACAAAAGCAGTCTCGATAAACAAACGTTTATCAGTCAAAAACACAGCAAAATTACATGCAAAGCAACTACAGGGCAGTTAAGCTAGAGCTTAGCTACAGCTCATGCAAACAAATAAGGGGATGAGTAATGGAGTACTCAAGTTATGGTCAAACTTCGAGCAGCGAGAGCGAAGTGCTGTTGGCGGGTTGGCGCGTCGGGCTCTACTTTACTGCTCTCTCTCTTTCTCTCTCTCTCTCTCTCACCGATACAATTACTAGCGTTTACACCACCGACCCTCACTAATAACATCCCGCTCTACTTTACTGCTCTCTCTCTCTCTCTCTCACCGATACAATTACTAGCCTTTACACCACCAACCCTCACTAATAACATCCCGCTCTACTTTACTGCTCTCTCTCTCTCTCTCTCTCTCTCTCTCTCTCTCTCTCTCTCTCTCTCTCTCACGGATACAATAATTACTAGCCTTTACACCACCGACCCTCACTAATAACATCCCGCTCTACTTTACTGCTCTCTCTCTCTCTCTCTCACACACACACATACACACACACAATTCTCTTTCTAATTTCCTCTCACTTAAACAGTAGGCTACCATAGTGCGGTTGGGAGTATGAACATGATTAGACTAATATCCAGTATTCGAGAATGGATAATAAGTCGTAGGCGTGTGCATAAACCTTTAACCGTCCTGGTGGTGTAATGGTTAAGGTGGCAAAAATATGTGTGTGATAACCCGGGTTCGAATCCCGGTGGATCATATATACTTTAGTTAATTTCATTGGGGGTGTGGTGGTGAGATTAATAAAAATAATATTACATCAACGACATAGATGAGGGTCTCACCTGTACAATCTCCAAATTTGCTGACAATACAAAAATTGCAAATAGCGTACTCTCAAAAGAACAAGTTGACGATATGCAACACAATCTAGATAAAAGGAGTACAAAGGAAATCAAGCAACAACATATCTAGTGACCCTTCTAGGCTGCTTGTCCTCCAAAACACAGGATCAAGTGTCCAAACAGTGGTTTAGAGTGGGTAAGGGAACATTGGAAAGGGAACTACTGCCACTAACGTGGCAGGACTAGGAAATTAGTAGGGGACATATGGGTTAGTAACTGAGGGGACGATAAAATAAAGTTATTCATTTACAAACGCGGACAGTCGCGGGTTTGATGCGAGATATTTGTCTAGGCGGAATTTAAATGAATCAACGGTGCTGCAGTCTATAACGTCTCGGGGAAGCCCATTCCACAAGTTGACAACTCGATTGAAGAAGAAATTCTTAGATTCGTGTGAGTTAAAAGATTTACCAATAATTTTGCAACCGTTTCCCCGCGTGTAATTAGATTGGTCGATAGTGAAGTACTTACTACAGTTCATATTGTCGATGCCTTTAATGATTTTGAACACTTGAATTAAGTCACCTCTTAATCTGTGCTGGGTTAAAGGAAATAGATTTAATTCTCTAAGACGCTCTTCGTATGGTTTGTTCTTTAGGCTAGGTATCATTTTGGTAACTCTACGTTGAACTCGTTCTAGCTTGTTTATGTCTTTTTGGTAATAAGGGCACCATCATTGAACGCAGTATTCCAGAAGAGGGCGGACTAAGGAATTGTAAAAGGTTAGGATTACGTCTTTGGATTTATGCTCAAATGATCTGCCTATAAAGCCAATTATTTTGTTTGCCTTCTTAACAACTTCTGAACATTGTTGACTCGGTTTTAGGTTACTCGATATTGTTACTCCCAGATCGGTTTCTCTGTTTACATTCTTAAGCTGAGTGCCATTCATCGAATAGTTTGCTTTCTCATTTAGGTATCCGATATGTAGTACTTTACATTTATCCGCATTGAAACTCATTTGCCAAATTTGGGCCCAATGTGACAATTTATCTAGATTGTGTTGCATATCGTCAACTTGATCTTTTGAGAGTACGCTATTTGCAATTTTTGTATCGTCAGCAAATTTTGAGATTGTACAGGTGAGACCCTCATCTATGTCGTTGATGTAAATTAGAAAGAGAATTGGTCCTAGTACCGATCCCTGGGGTACCCCGCTACTTACATTGGTCCATTTAGATGCCTTACCGTTTATGACTACTCTTTGCTTTCTGTCGCTGAGCCAATTTTCTATCCATTTCAACACACCGTCTTGTATTCCATGCGCTTTTAGTTTTAGCAGTAAACGTTTGTGGGGAACTTTGTCAAAGGCCTTTTGAAAATCAACGTATATAATATCTACAGCTTTACTCTCATCGTAGAGGTTGAGGATATCGTGGAAGAAGTCTAAGAGGTTTGTTAAACAGGAACGTTTTTTACGAAAGCCGTGTTGAGTATCTTTAAGTATGTTATTTTCCTCTAAGTGATTTACGAGTCTGTCTCTTATGACCGTTTCTAGCATTTTACATACAACTGAGGTTAAGCTAATTGGACGATAGTTACTGCGTAGGGATTTGCTGCCTTTTTTGAATATCGGTGTTACGTTGGCTATCTTCCACTGATCAGGCATAGTTCCAGACTGCAAGGATTTATTGAATAGTAATGTCAGTGGTTTGGAGAGCTCATCCTTAGCTTCCTTTAGAACTCTAGGCGAGATTGTATCAGGTCCAGGCGTTTTATTTACCTTGAGTTTATCTAAACAATTCAATACTTCTCTCTCTGTAACGGTGATATTGCTTAGAACATCTGAATTATCAATCTGAATCGGCGATGGTGTAGGGATATCACTGAGGTCTTCGGTTGTAAAAACTGATGCAAAGAAGGTATTGAGGGTATTACTCATTTGTACTTCATCTTTGGTGTATTCTCCATTTTCATCGACTAACGGTCCAACAGTTGAAGTAACTACTTTTTTCTTTCTGATATAACTATAGAATTCTTTCGGGTTTGTTTTACTTTGATTCACTATATGTAACTCTAGGGTCTTTTTACTTTGCTTAATTAACTTTTTGGCTTTGCGTCGTAGCTCTACAAATTTCACCCGTTCTTCGTCATTTTGTGAGGATTTTAATCTATCATTAGCAAATTTTTTAGCAAGCAGGCAGTTTGAAATATCTTTATTCCACCATTTGGGCTTATTATTATGGCCTGGACGCCGTATTTTCGATGGTATGCAGTCTTGCACTGCTTTTAGGTAAGTGGTTTCGAATAACTTCCAAGATGTATTTATATCGTTATTGTTAATTAAAAAGCTCTAGTCAGTTTCTTTAAACATAGCTCTAAGTTTATGAAAGTTTGCTTTCTTGAAATTAGGGACTTTTTCGATGCTACTATTTGGTTCGTTACTAGTAAAGTTTAAAGTGAAAGTTATCGTACGATGGTCGCTGTTACTGAATTCATCCCCAACATTCAAATTCTCTCTTAATTCTTCTTTTGTTGCAAGTACAATGTCAAGAACGTTATTACCACGGGTCGGTGTTCGAACAAATTGATAAAGCGAACTCTCTTGCAAGTTCGTATACAAGTCATGTCCGGAGTGTGAAGTAAGAGTATCGCCCCACTTGGTCACAGGTAAATTAAAGTCGCCAAAAAATACGGTATCTTGTGAGTTACTTACATCTGCAATTTGTTAATAAATTTCTCGGTCAGTTTGCACTGATTGAGCTGGAGGTCTCTATATTAATGCAAGTATTAATTTTGTACCTTTATTATTCTTTATTAGCACAAAAGATGTGTCGACGTTCACAATTTGAGGTTTTGACAAGAGGGTCGGGTTAAGACTTTCTTTGATATAAAATAAAACGCCACCTCCATTTTTATTTATTCGGCTTTTCTCAAACATTACATAACCGGGAAGTGAATACTCTGCTAAAAAGTCTCTATCTACTGTATTGAGCCAAGATTCTGTTATACCAATCACATCATAATTTTCAGTAAACACTAGTTCCTCTAAATCTGAAAATTTATTGCGTATGCTACGAGCGTTTGCATAGAAAACCTTTAAAGTTGCGGTTTTAGAACTCACAGAACGTTCTTTATTCAAATTTTTGGTTCTGATCGGATCTACATTTACATTCATGGCTGACATCGGTCCTCGGTTGTTATCCCTGGCGGTTTTGAATTTGGGTCGTGTTGGTGGAGCTTTATCCAAATTCGCGGTTCTTGACAGATTAGCATTTAATTCCTTCGCAGGTTGCCGCCCTCGCTGTCTTCGGTCCTCCTTCCTGGTTGTCCTGTGCTGAGTCGATTTCTTCTCCGAAAATCCTTCACTGCATCGTTGAGAAGACGCCCAAAACGTGCTGCTCCCACCTGGTTCAGATGAACTCCATCGTCCGAAAACAAATAGTCATCGTAGTAGAAATTGTCCCAGGTGTCGACGAATCCCACGTTTTCCTTCCTGCAGAGGTTTGCTAGACAACGATTTGTGCTGGTGGCTATGTTGTAAAATCGGCTCTCTACACCAAGCCGGGGGACGATTCCTGAGACGATGATCCTTGATGACTTCTCCTTAAACGACTTGATCAGCTGCTGGTACTTTAAAAGCAAATCTTCCGACCGGGTTCGCTGTACATCGTTGGATCCAACGTGGATGACGTACATTGTATTAGCAGGGGCCAGCTTAGATACTTCGTCAACTGCAGCAACTACGTCGTCCACACCACCACCAGGGATACAAAAACGCTTCCTGGTCTTAGGTGCTCTGGCGCAAAACTCTGTGAGCTGACCACGTATCATCGAGTCTCCCACGAGCCGGACTTCTTCTATTTCCGCTTCGTCATCTGAGTCTGCGAGTATTTGCAAGCAGTTTTGACACTCGGTAATCGGTACGGGTTTCCTGGTCTTGGGGCAAAAGTTGCCATGTTGGGCCCAAATTTGGCAAATGAGTTTCAATGCGGATAAATGTAAAGTACTACATATCGGATACCAAAATGAGAAAGCAAGCTATTTGATGAATGGCACTTAGCTTAAGAATGTAAACAGAGAAACCGATCTGGGAGTAACAATATCGAGTAACCTAAAACCGAGTCAACAATGTTCAGAAGTTGTAAAGAAGGCAAACAAAATAATTGGCTTTATAGGCAGGTCATTTGAGCATAAATCCAAAGAAGTTATCCTAACCCTTTACAATTCCTTAGTCTGCCCTCTTCTGGAATACTGCGTTCAATCCTGGTGCCCTTATTACCAAAAAGATATAAACAAGCTAGAACGAGTTCAACGTAGAGTTACCAAAATGATACCTAGCCTAAAGAACAAACCATACGAAGAGTGTCTTAGAGAATTAAATCTATTTCCTTTAACCCAGCGCAGATTAAGAGGTGACTTAATTCAAGTGTTCAAAATCATCAAAGGCATCGACAATATGAACTGTAGTAAGTACTTCACTATCGACCAATCTAATTACACGCGGGGAAACGGTTGCAAAATTATTGGTAAATCTTTTAACTCACACGAATCTAAGAATTTCTTCTTCAATCGAGTTGTCAACTTGTGGAATGGGCTTCCCCGAAACGTTATAGACTGCATCACCGTTGATTCATTTAAACACCGCATAGACAAATATCTCGCATCAAACCCGCGACTGACTGCGTTTGTAAATGAATAACTTTATTTTATCCCCCCCTCAGTTACTAACCCATCTGTCCCCTACTAACTTCCTAATCCTGCCACGGACATTAGTTCCAGGGCAGTAATTCCCTTACCCACTTTAAACCACTGTTTGGACACTTGATCCTCAGTGTTTTGGAGGACAAGCAACCTAGAAGGGTCACTAGATATGTTGTTGCTTGATTTCCTTTGTACTCCTTTGTACTCTCTCTCACCGATACAATTACTAGCCTTTACACCACCGACCCTCACTAATAACATCCCGCTCTACTTTACTGCTCTCTCTCTCTCTCTCTCTCACCAATACAATTACTAGCCTTTACACCACCGACCCTCACTAATAACATCCCGCTCTACTTTACTGTCTCTCTCTCTCTCTCTCTCTCTCTCTCTCTCTCTCTCTCTCTCTCTCTCTCTCACCGATATACAATTACTTGCCTTTACACCACCGACCCTCACTAATAACATCCCCGCTACTTACTGCTCTCTCTCTCTCTCTCTCTCTCACCGATACAATTACTAACCTTTACACCACCGACCCTCACTAATAACATCCCGCTCTACTTTACTGCTCTCTCTCTCTCTCTCTCACTGATACAATTACTAGCCTTTACACCACCGACCCTCACTAATAACATCCCGCTCTACTTTACTGCTCTCTCTCTCTCTCTCTCACCGATACAATTACTAGCCTTTACACCACCGACCCTCACTAATAACATCCCGCTCTACTTTACTGCGCTCTCTCTCTCTCTCCGATACAATTACTAGCCTTTAGACCACCGACCCTCACTAATAACATTACGCTCTACTTTACTGCGCTCTCTCTCTCTCTCTCCCTCCCTCTCACCGATATACAATTACTAGACTTTAGACCACCGACCCTCACTAATAACATACCGCTCTACTTTACTGCTCTCTCTCTCTCTCACCAATACAATTACTAGCCTTTACACCAGCGACCCTCACTAATAACATCCCGCTCTACTTTACTGCTCTCTCTCTCTCTCTCTCTCACCAATACAATTACTAGCCTTTACACCACCGACCCTCACTAATAACATCCCGCTCTACTTTACTGCTCTCTCTCTCTCTCTCTCTCTCACCGATACAATTACTAGCCTTTACACCACCGACCCTCACTAATAACATCCCGCTCTACTTTACTGCTCTCTCTCTCTCTCACCGATACAATTACTAGCATTTACACCACCGACCCTCACTAAGAACATCCCGCTCTACTTTACTGCTCTCTCTCTCTCTCTCTCTCACCGATACAATTACTAGCCTTTACACCACCGACCCTCACTAATAACATCCCGCTCTACTTTACTGCTCTGCCTCTCTTTCTCTCTCTCTCTCACCGATACAATTACTAGCCTTTACACCACCGACCCTCACTAATAACATCCCGCTCTACTTTACTGCTCTCTCTCTTTCTCTCTTTCTCTCTCTCTCTCTCACCGATACAATTACTAGCCTTTACACCACCGACCCTCACTAATAACATCCCGCTCTACTTTACTGCTCTCTCTCTCTCTCTCTCTCACCGATAAAATTACTAGCTTTTACACCACCGACCCTCACTAATAACATCCCGCTCTACTTTACTGCTCTCTCTCTCTCTCTCTCTCACCGATACAATTACTAGCCTTTACACCACCGACCCTCACTAATAACATCCCGCTCTACTTTGCTGCTCTCTCTCTCTCTCTCTCTCTCTCTCTCTCTCTCTCTCTCTCTCTCTCTCTCTCTCTCTCACTCTCTCTCTCTCTCTCTCTCTCAACGATACAATTACTAGCCTTTACACCACCGACCCTACAAAGGAGTACAAAGGAAATCAAGCAACAACAGATCTATTGACCCCTTCTAGGCTGCTTGTCCTCCAAAACACTGAGGATCAAGTGTCCAAACAGTGGTTTAGAGTGGGTAAGGGAACATTGGAAAGGGAACTACTGCCCTGGAACTAATGTCCGTGGCAGGATTTGGAAGTTAGTAGAGGACAGATGGGTTAGTAACTGAGGGGGGGATAAAATAAAGTTATTCATTTACAAACGCAGTCAGTCGCGGGTTTGATGCGAGATATTTGTCTAAGCAGAGTTTAAATGAATCAACGGTGCTGCAGTCTATAACGTCTCGGGGAAGCCCATTCCACAAGTTGACAACTCGATTGAAGAAGAAATTCTTAGATTCGTGTGAGTTAAAAGATTTACCAATAATTTTGCAACCGTTTCCCCGCGTGTAATTAGATTGGTCGATAGTGAAGTACTTACTACAGTCCATATTGTCGATGCCTTTGATGATTTTGAACACTTGAATTAAGTCACCTCTTAATCTGCGCTGCGTTAAAGGAAATAGATTTAATTCTCTAAGACGCTCTTCGTATGGTTTGTTCTTTAGGCTAGGTATCATTTTGGTAACTCTACGTTGAACTCGTTCTAGCTTGTTTATATCTTTTTGGTAATAAGGGCACCAGGATTGAACGCAGTATTCCAGAAGAGGGCGGACTAAGGAATTGTAAAGGGTTAGGATAACTTCTTTGGATTTATGCTCAAATGACCTGCCTATAAAGCCAATTATTTTGTTTGCCTTCTTAACAACTTCTGAACATTGTTGACTCGGTTTTAGGTTACTCGATATTGTTACTCCCAGATCGGTTTCTCTGTTTACATTCTTAAGCTGAGTGCCATTCATCGAATAGTTTGCTTTCTCATTTAGGTATCCGATATGTAGTACTTTACATTTATCCGCATTGAAACTCATTTGCCAAATTTGGGCCTAACATGACAATTTATCTAGATTGTGTTGCATATCGTCAACTTGTTCTTTTGAGAGTACGCTATTTGCAATTTTTGTATCTTCAGCAAATTTTGAGATTGTACAGGTGAGACCCTCATCTATGTCGTTGATGTAAATTAGAAAGAGAATTGGTCCTAGTACCGATCCCTGGGGTACCCCGCTACTTACATTGGTCCATTTAGATGCCTTACCGTTTATGACTACTCTTTGCTTTCTGTCGCTGAGCCAATTTTCTATCCATTTCAACACACCGTCTTGTATTCCATGCGCTTTTAGTTTTAGCAGTAAACGTTTGTGGGGAACTTTGTCAAAGGCCTTTTGAAAATCAAGGTATATAATATCTACAGCTTTGCTCTCATCGTAGAGGTTGAGGATATCATGGAAGAAGTCTAAGAGGTTTGTTAAACAGGAACGTTTTTTACGAAAGCCGTGTTGACTATCTTTAAGTAAGTTATTTGCCTCTAAGTGATTTACGAGTCTGTCTCTTATGACCGTTTCTAGCATTTTACATACAATTGAGGTTAAGCTAATTGGACGATAGTTACTGGGTAGGGATTTGCTGCCTTTTTTGAATATCGGTGTTACGTTGGCTAGCTTCCACTGATCAGGCATAGTCCCAGACTGCAAGGATTCATTGAATAACAATGTCAGTGGTTTGGAGAGCTCATCCTTAGCTTCCTTTAGAACTCTAGGCGAGATTGTATCAGGTCCAGGCGTTTTATTTACCTTGAGTTTATCTAAACAATTCAATACTTCTCTCTCTGTAACGGTGATATTGCTTAGAACATCTGAATTATCAATCTGAATCGGCGATGGTGTAGGGATATCACTGAGGTCTTCGGTTGTAAAAACTGATGCAAAGAAGGTATTGAGGGCATTACTCATTTGTACTTCGTCTTTGGTGTATTCTCCATTTTCATCGACTAACGGTCCAGCAGTTGAAGTAACTACTTTTTTCTTTCTGATATAACTATAGAATTCTTTCGGGTTTGTTTTACTTTGATTCGCAACATGTAACTCCAGGGTCTTTTTACTTTGCTTAATTAACTTTTTGGCTTTGCGTCGTAGCTCTACAAATTTCACCTGTTCTTCGTCATTTTGTGAGGATTTTAATCTATCATTAGCAAATTTTTTAGCAAGCAGACAGTCTGAAATATCTTTATTCCACCATTTGGGCTTATCATTATGGCCTGGACGCCGTATTTTCGATGGTATGCAGTCTTGCACTTGTGAAACACTCCCAAGATGTATTTATGTCGTAATTGTTAGTCAGAAAGCTCCAGTCAGTTTCTTTAAGCTTTGATTTAAGTTTATGAAAATTTGATTTCTTGAAATTAGGGACTTTCTCAATGCTGCTATTTGACTTGTTACTAGTAAACTTTAAAGTGAAAGTTATCGTACGATGGTCGCTGTTACTGAATTCATCACCAACATTCAAATCTCTATTAATTCTTCTTTAGTTGCGAGTACAAGGTCAAGCACATTATTACCACGGGTCGGAGATTGTACAAATTGAAAAAGTGAACTCTCTTGCAAGTTAGCATAGAGGTCGTGTCCAGAGTGTGAAGTAAGAATATCGCCCCATTTAGTCACGGGTAAGTTGAAATCGCCAAGAATTACGGTATCTTGTATGTTAGTTATTTCTGCAATTTGTTCATAAATTTCACTGTCAGTTTGCACTGATTGAGCTGGGGGTCTGTAAAATAAAGCTAGTGTTATTTTAGTTCCTCGTTTATTATTTAATAGTACGTAAGATATGTCTATATTCGCAATTTGAGGTTTTGACATTAAGACAGGATTAAGACTTTCCTTTATAAAAAACAGAACTCCTCCTCCATTTCTATTGATCCTATCTATCTATCTATATGCTCAGGCCCAATCCCCATTTTGGGGGTAGCCGACTCAAGACAGAGCAAGAACAAGGAAAACACTTCTTTATCGGATCTATTGATCCGACTTTTCTCAAACATTGTATAACCAGGAAGCGTATATTCGGCTAAAAAGTCTCTGTTTTCCGTATTTAACCAAGATTCCGTAATGCCGATTATATCATAATGTTCTGTAAACACGATTTCCTCTAGATCTGAAAATTTATTGCGTATGCTACGAGCATTTACATAAAACACCTTAAGAGTATTAGAGTTGGATGTTACTGATTGTGCATTGTCTGAATTTTCAGTTCGTATTTGACTTACACTACCTCCGGATACCCCGGGTTGACCCCGTTTTTTGAACGGAAATCCTTGACTGCTTCGTTCAGCAGACGACCAAGACGTGCAGCTCCTACTTCATTGAGATGTACACCATCTCCTGAAAACAAAGATTTATCATAGTAAAAATGATCCCACGTGTCGACAAAGCCGATGTCCTCCTCCCTGCAGAGTTTGGCTAGTCGGCGATTTGTACTGGTAGCTATGTTGTAGAATCGGTTTTCTACATCAATCCGGGGAACAATTCCTGAAATTAAGATTCTATTAGATTTTTCCTTGAAGGACCTGATCAGCCGCCGGTACTTGCAAAGTAGTTCCTCTGACCGCGTCCGTTGGACATCGTTAGATCCAACGTGGATGACGTACGTAGTGCTTGCGAGGGCGAGCCTGGAAACCTCTTCCACAGCCGCAACAATGTCGTCCACGCCGCCACCTGGGATACAGAATCGCTTTCTGGTCCTGGGTGCCCTGGCGCAGAACTCGGTTAATTGGCCACGGACCATGGAGTCGCCCACAAGCCGAACTTCTTCCGTTTCCTCTTCCTCGTCAATAGCAAGAATTTTGAAGCAGTTTTGGCATGTTGTCGGGATGACCTTCCTGGTACTGGTACTGGGATGCACATTGTTTCTCACTAACTGAAAGTTGTCCTGGGGGGGAGTGAGAGTAGAGTCATTATTATTTTCTGCAACATCTAAGGTAGCTGCTGGTGTGGGTACCGGTACCGGTACTGTATGCACTGGAATGGCGGTTGACATTGTAGTGGTTTCTTGGGCCGAGGGCACTCCTACGTTTAGTGTGGCAAATTCTTGAAGGGATTCAAGCTTCGTAGTCAGGGCATCGATCTTGCGGTGAGCTGCATTCAATTCATCCGCAATCTTCTCTCGGAGCTGGCAAAATCTACAAATTTGGACATCAGTATCAACAAACATGGTAGGGCCAAATTTACCGGAACAACTCGTGCAGGTTCGTTGCGGCGCCATGACGATATAATCACAATATGCCTGAAAATCACACAAATTTATGTTAGCAAAATGGTACAATTAAAGCCTGAAAATCACAAAAAATTATGTTGGCAATGTGATACAATTAATTCCTGAAAATCACACAAAATTTTGTTAGCAATATGATAAAATTAATATGCCTGTAAATCACAAAAAATATGTTAGCAATAGAACACAATTTATGCCTGAAAATAAAAAAAAAATTGATGTTAGCAGTATGACACAGTTAAAGCCTGAAAATCACAAATGGACTAGAAATTTGTTACAAAATTTACGGGAAAAAAAAAAGTGGGAGAGGGTTAATGTAGCCTAGTGAGAAAACTGGAAAACAGTATACAGTACAGTAACAACAAGAATTTGTTAGCAATATGGTACAATTAATGCCTGTAAATCACAAAAAGAATATGTTAATCACAAAAAGAATATTATGCCTGTAAATCACAAAAAATATGTTAGCAATAGAACACAATTTATGCCTGAAAATAAAAAAAAATTTGATGTTAGCAGTATGACAGAGTTAAAGCCTGAAAATTGCAAACAGACTAGTAATTTGTTACAAAATTTACTGGAAGAAAAAGTGGGAGAGGGTTAATTTAGCCTAGTGAGAAAACTGGAAAGCAGTATACAGTACAGCAACAAAAATATTGGTTAGCAATATGGTACAATTAACGTAAATCACAAAAAGAATATGTTAATCACAAAAAGAATATGTTAGCAATAGAACACAATTTTATGCCTGAAAATAAAAATAAAATTATGTTAGCAGTATGACACAGTTAGGCTAAAGCCTGTATATTAGTTTATACAGTGGGCGACACAATAATAATAATAATGGAGTTAGTAATATCCCTGGCAAGAGTGTGAGAGGCCTATTAATAGGGTGACAAGTATCTGAAATGCGATTAATAAATAGGCTATCAAAAAGTATTACAGTAACTAAATTATTCTAACCCAATATTAAAACTATCTTGACAAATGTTAGTGTGTGCGATTTATATAGATAACCAAGATAAAAAGTTCAACCAAGTACAGTATTGGCTAGACTTTGATATATAAAATACAAGAAGAGGGGTTGTTTATGCGTACACAGGTGCCGCTGGTATCGGCGGCGTCTCTACTAACTTGACAAATAGAATTTTAAAAACAAACGTTTATCAGTTAAAACTACAGTACAATGTCATGCAAGATAACTACTGGGTGGTTTGCTAAGCACTTAACTACAGTGAGGGCTAAAATATCTACAATAAGTGCTAGAACTTTATAATATGAAAGAAGCAAATAGTTTGTTTACTTTAGAGCGTCGGTCGTAACTAACCGGAACAAATGTAAACAAAAGCAGTCTCGATAAACAACCGTTTATCAGTCAAAAACACAGCAAAATTACATGCAAAGCAACTACAGGGCAGTTAAGCTAGAGCTTAGCTACAGCTCATGCAAACAAATAAGGGGATGAGTAATGGAGTACTCAAGTTATGGTCAAACTTCGAGCAGCGAGAGCGAAGTGCTGATGGCGGGTTGGCGCGTCGGGCTCTACTTTACTGCTCTCTCTCTCTCTCTCTCTCTCTCTCTCTCTCTCTCTCTCTCTCTCTCTCTCTCTCACCGATACAATTACTAGCGTTTACACCACCGACCCTCACTAATAACATCCCGCTCTACTTTACTGCTCTCTCTCTCTCTCTCTCTCTCACCGATACAATTACTAGCCTTTACACCACCAACCCTCACTAATAACATCCCGCTCTACTTTACTGCTCTCTCTCTCTCTCTCTCTCTCTCTCTCTCTCTCTCTCTCTCACGGATACAATTACTAGCCTTTACACCACCGACCCTCACTAATAACATCCCGCTCTACTTTACTGCTCTCTCTCTCTCTCTCACACACACATACACACACACAATTCTCTTTCTAATTTACATCAACGACATAGATGAGGGTCTCACCTGTACAATCTCAAAATTTGCTGACAATACAAAAATTGCAAATAGCGTACTCTCAAAAGAACAAGTTGACGATATGCAACACAATCTAGATAAAAGGAGTACAAAGGAAATCAAGCAACAACAGATCTAGTGACCCTTCTAGGCTGCTTGTCCTCCAAAACACTGAGGATCAAGTGTCCAAACAGTGGTTTAGAGTGGGTAAGGGAACATTGGAAAGGGAACTACTGCCCTGCCACGTTAGGAAGTTAGTAGGGGACATATGGGTTAGTAACTGAGGGGACGATAAAATAAAGTTATTCATTTACAAACGCGGACAGTCGCGGGTTTGATGCGAGATATTTGTCTACGCGGAATTTAAATTAATCAACGGTGCTGCAGTCTATAACGTCTCGGGGAAGCCCATTCCACAAGTTGACAACTCGATTGAAGAAGAAATTCTTAGATTCGTGTGAGTTAAAAGATTTACCAATAATTTTGCAACCGTTTCCCCGCGTGTAATTAGATTGGTCGATAGTGAAGTACTTACTACAGTTCATATTGTCGATGCCTTTAATGATTTTGAACACTTGAATTAAGTCACCTCTTAATCTGCGCTGGGTTAAAGGAAATAGATTTAATTCTCTAAGACGCTCTTCGTATGGTTTGTTCTTTAGGCTAGGTATCATTTTGGTAACTCTACGTTGAACTCGTTCTAGCTTGTTTATGTCTTTTTGGTAATAAGGGCACCATCATTGAACGCAGTATTCCAGAAGAGGGCGGACTAAGGAATTGTAAAGGGTTAGGATTACGTCTTTGTATTTATGCTCAAATGATCTGCCTATAAAGCCAATTATTTTGTTTGCCTTCTTAACAACTTCTGAACATTGTTGACTCGGTTTTAGGTTACTCGATATTGTTACTCCCAGATCGGTTTCTCTGTTTACATTCTTAAGCTGAGTGCCATTCATCGAATAGTTTGCTTTCTCATTTAGGTATCCGATATGTAGTACTTTACATTTATCCGCATTGAAACTCATTTGCCAAATTTGGGCCCAATGTGACAATTTATCTAGATTGTGTTGCATATCGTCAACTTGATCTTTTGAGAGTACGCTATTTGCAATTTTTGTATCGTCAGCAAATTTTGAGATTGTACAGGTGAGACCCTCATCTATGTCGTTGATGTAAATTAGAAAGAGAATTGGTCCTAGTACCGATCCCTGGGGTACCCCGCTACTTACATTGGTCCATTTAGATGCCTTACCGTTTATGACTACTCTTTGCTTTCTGTCGCTGAGCCAATTTTCTATCCATTTCAACACACCGTCTTGTATTCCATGCGCTTTTAGTTTTAGCAGTAAACGTTTGTGGGGAACTTTGTCAAAGGCCTTTTGAAAATCAACGTATATAATATCTACAGCTTTACTCTCATCGTAGAGGTTGAGGATATCGTGGAAGAAGTCTAAGAGGTTTGTTAAACAGGAACGTTTTTTACGAAAGCCGTGTTGAGTATCTTTAAGTATGTTATTTTCCTCTAAGTGATTTACGAGTCTGTCTCTTATGACCGTTTCTAGCATTTTACATACAACTGAGGTTAAGCTAATTGGACGATAGTTACTGGGTAGGGATTTGCTGCCTTTTTTTAATATCGGTGTTACGTTGGCTATCTTCCACTGATCAGGCATAGTTCCAGACTGCAAGGATTTATTGAATAGTAATGTCAGTGGTTTGGAGAGCTCATCCTTAGCTTCCTTTAGAACTCTAGGCGAGATTGTATCAGGTCCAGGCGTTTTATTTACCTTGAGTTTATCTAAACAATTCAATACTTCTCTCTCTGTAACGGTGATATTGCTTAGAACATCTGAATTATCAATCTGAATCGGCGATGGTGTAGGGATATCACTGAGGTCTTCGGTTGTAAAAACTGATGCAAAGAAGGTATTGAGGGTATTACTCATTTGTACTTCGTCTTTGGTGTATTCTCCATTTTCATCGACTAACAGTCCAACAGTTGAAGTAACTACTTTTTTCTTTCTGATATAACTATAGAATTCTTTCGGGTTTGTTTTACTTTGATTCGCAATATGTAACTCTAGGGTCTTTTTACTTTGCTTAATTAACTTTTTGGCTTTGCGTCGTAGCTCTACAAATTTCACCCGTTCTTCGTCATTTAGTGAGGATTTTAATCTATCATTAGCAAATTTTTTAGCAAGCAGGCAGTTTGAAATATCTTTATTCCACCATTTGGGCTTATTATTATGGCCTGGACGCCGTATTTTCGATGGTATGCAGTCTTGCACTGCTTTTAGGTAAGTGGTTTCGAATAACTTCCAAGATGTATTTATGTCGTTATTGTTAATTAAAAAGCTCTAGTCAGTTTCTTTAAACATAGCTCTTAAGTTTATGAAAGTTTGCTTTCTTGAAATTAGGGACTTTTTTTATGCTACTATTTGGTTCGTTACTAGTAAAGTTTAAAGTGAAAGTTATCGTACAATGGTCGCTGTTACTGAATTCATCCCCAACATTCAAATTCTCTATTAATTCTTCTTTTGTTGCAAGTACAATGTCAAGAACGTTATTACCACGGGTCGGTGTTCGAACAAATTGATAAAGCGAACTCTCTTGCAAGTTCGTATACAAGTCATGTCCGGAGTGTGAAGTAAGAGTATCGCCCCACTTGGTCACAGGTAAATTAAAGTCGCCAAAAAATACGGTATCTTGTGAGTTACTTACATCTGCAATTTGTTCATAAATTTCTCGGTCAGTTTGCACTGATTGAGCTGGAGGTCTGTATATTAATGCAAGTATTAATTTTGTACCTTTATTATTCTTTATTAGCACAAAAGATGTGTCGACGTTCACAATTTGAGGTTTTGACAAGAGGGTCGGGTTAAGACTTTCTTTGATATAAAATAAAACGCCACCTCCATTTTTATTTATTCGGCTTTTCTCAAACATTACATAACCGGGAAGTGAATACTCTGCTAAAAAGTCTCTATCTACTGTATTGAGCCAAGATTCTGTTATACCAATCACATCATAATTTTCAGTAAACACTAGTTCCTCTAAATCTGAAAATTTATTGCGTATGCTACGAGCGTTTGCATAGAAAACCTTTAAAGTTGCGGTTTTAGAACTCACAGAACGTTCTTTATTCAAATTTTTGGTTCTGATCGGATCTACATTTACATTCATGGCTGACATCGGTCCTCGGTTGTTATCCCTGGCGGTTTTGAATTTGGGTCGTGTTGGTGGAGCTTTATCCAAATTCGCGGTTCTTGACAGATTAGCATTTAATTCCTTCGCAGGTTGCCGCCCTCGCTGTCTTCGGTCCTCCTTCCTGGTTGTCCTGTGCTGAGTCGATTTCTTCTCCGAAAATCCTTCACCGCATCGTTGAGAAGACGCCCAAAACGTGCTGCTCCCACCTGGTTCAGATGAACTCCATCGTCCGAAAACAAATAGTCATCGTAGTAGAAATTGTCCCAGGTGTCGACGAATCCCACGTTTTCCTTCCTGCAGAGGTTTGCTAGACAACGATTTGTGCTGGTGGCTATGTTGTAAAATCGGCTCTCTACACCAAGCCGGGGGACGATTCCTGAGACAATGATCCTTGATGACTTCTCCTTAAACGACTTGATCAGCTGCTGGTACTTTAAAAGCAAATCTTCCGACCGGGTTCGCTGTACATCGTTGGATCCAACGTGGATGACGTACATTGTATTAGCAGGGGCCACCTTAGATACTTCGTCAACTGCAGCAACTACGTCGCAAAACTCTGTGAGCTGACCACGTATCATCGAGTCTCCCACGAGCCGGACTTCTTCTATTTCCGCTTCGTCATCTGAGTCTGCGAGTATCTGGAAGCGGTTTTGACACTCGGTAATCGGTACGGATTTCCTGGTCTTGGGGCAAAAGTTGCCATGTTGGGCCCAAATTTGGCAAATGAGTTTCAATGCGGATAAATGTAAAGTACTACATATCGGATACCAAAATGAGAAAGCAAGCTATTTGATGAATGGCACTTAGCTTAAGAATGTAAACAGAGAAACCGATCTGGGAGTAACAATATCGAGTAACCTAAAACCGAGTCAACAATGTTCAGAAGTTGTTAAGAAGGCAAACAAAATAATTGGCTTTATAGGCAGGTCATTTGAGCATAAATCCAAAGAAGTTATCCTAACCCTTTACAATTCCTTAGTCCGCCCTCTTCTGGAATACTGCGTTCAATCCTGGTGCCCTTATTACCAAAAAGATATAAACAAGCTAGAACGAGTTCAACGTAGAGTTACCAAAATGATACCTAGCCTAAAGAACAAACCATACGAAGAGCGTCTTAGAGAATTAAATCTATTTCCTTTAACCCAGCGCAGATTAAGAGGTGACTTAATTCAAGTGTTCAAAATCATCAAAGGCATCGACAATATGAACTGTAGTAAGTACTTCACTATCGACCAATCTAATTACACGCGGGGAAACGGTTGCAAAATTATTGGTAAATCTTTTAACTCACACGAATCTAAGAATTTCTTCTTCAATCGAGTTGTCAACTTGTGGAATGGGCTTCCCCGAAACGTTATAGACTGCATCACCGTTGATTCATTTAAACTCCGCCTAGAAAAATATCTCGCATCAAACCCGCGACTGACTGCGTTTGTAAATGAATAACTTTATTTTATCCCCCCCTCAGTTACTAACCCATCTGTCCCCTAC